>CANIUD010000642.1:2047500-2320000 GCA_947470075.1 Closterium sp. Yama58-4
GGGCCCAGCCCAGAGCACGAACCAGGAGGACCCATATTACCCATGCCAGGCCCTCCCATCCCATGACCCACCCCAGAACCCACCCCTCTTCCTGTCCCCTGTACGCCCTGACCCAATATTGGAGAAGAGACATTGGAAGCTGACACGTCTGTTGATACTTTAAGGCTATTATTATGTATTACCATTTTGTGCCCTCTGCCCATGCCTCCTCCCACACCCATGCCTCCTCCTCCCCCTCCCGAACCAGGAACTCCCGCCCCAAGCCTTCCGGCCCCCGAACCAAGCGCCGAGCCTCCCCGACCGGTCGGGGAAAGAGGGGCTCCGAGGGAGTAGAAGGAAGGGAGGCGCAGGGCCAAGCCAGACGTGCCTGAGGCTCCGAAGCTAGTGGAATGAAGCAGCTTGATTGGGGATGGAGCAGGCCGGGTGGATAGTGAGGCGATGGGGATCGCCGAAGCAACAGTGGCAGCTGCAGCAGTGGTGGCGGTGGCAAGAGGAAGGGTAGTAGTAACGCCTCCAGCTGCTGCTGCTGCGGACTGTGCTTCCAGAGTCTTCAGTTTGGCCTCTAGCTCCTCTGCCTGCCTTCTCTTCTCTACCAACTCCTGCTGCAGCTGCTTGGTCTGTTGTCAGGGAAATGTTGGAGAGGAGAAAGGGAAATCCAGGATGGAATCTATTTTTAAGGCGCCTCAGATATACACTTTAGCTCCTCTGTCTGCTACTTCTTCTCCACCAGCTTCTGCTGAAGCTGCTTGGTCTGATGTCAGCAAAAAGTTGGGAAGGAAAGCGAGATTCAGAGAGGGAGGAGGGGGAGGGTGGGGGTTGGGCAAAGTGAGGCGGGTGCTCTTTTGTCAAATGTTTATTTCGCAGACAGATGAAAAACAGGAGGACCCAAACATAAAACAACGACAACAACAACAATTTTAATCACATGCATACGCTTGCTGCAAGATGGCTGCACCATCTACTCGTACTTCACTGCTTAAAGCCAAAAACAAAATGTTGACTCCTATTCAACAAATCATGCTTCACTAATCCAATTGTACACCACAACTTAGTTGGTTATGCTTCGTCTCACTTCTGTTGCTGGTCATGCTGGTCATGGTTCCTCGCACTTCCAGCCAGTACCCGAACCGAATGCTGTATGCTCATGTCACTTTTGAGGATTCTCAAAATGAACCCTGATGCTTCACGCTCATGTCACATTGACAGACTGCGTTTCAAGATCACACCGAATTGCAAAGTAATGTTTCGCAATAAAGATGGTCCGTGATAAGCGTTGCTAACTCGCAATCCGATCCTTAAGCAACAATCCTAGTTCCATTCTGACAATAATGAACCAAAAAAAATGATCACACTTTTGGAGGTAAAAAATAAACGAACAAAAAAAAAAAAAACACACAAAAAAACAACTGAAGACTTATTTTGTTGCACCATCAAACTCATATCAATGGGATAGTTCTATGAAATTGCTCACCTTAGCGTCGGCTTTAAGCTGCATTCTCTCCAGCATCGAGGCTGCTTGGTCCTTCACGGTCCCCAGAGTTTTCTCGAGAACAATCAATCGAATCTCCGCATTGCTCGCGCGAATTGCGGAGTCCTTCATTATTTGCTCCGCCACGCTGGCCGTCATCTGCTGGACTCTTCCCGCGAGTTCCGGGTCTGCTACTACCGAGGACGGGAGTTGGTGGCTTGGGGTTGACGGAGGAGCTTCTGCCGCTGCGGACGCGGCTGCAGCCATCGCGGAAGCTTCGTTTGTTGGTGGTTGAGTTGATGGGAGTGTAAGTGTTTGTGTTGATGGAAGCGTAACTGGGAGTATTGGTGGTTGTGTCGGTAAAGAGAAGCCGCCATGGCTGGGAGCCATTGTAGCGAAGCTGAATGCTGTAGTACTAGGAGCAGACATCGAATTGCTAAAACGAGCTTAATGTTGATAAATAGGAGTATGACATCATTCAAACGACCCTATGCATACGACCGTTCAAGCCCTAAACGTTCGTAACCGCGAGCCGCGAGCGGTGAGCGCGACGATTTAGGACAGCCCTGGATGAAGGCAAACCACCGACGGAAAACAACAATGTCAGGGTCAATAAAAACGCCATCGCAGTAACTTACACTACTTACTGTTCCGAATCAGGGACCATAAGAAGCTAAGCTAAAATATAGTAGCCGCTGAGGGAAAACACTGAAAGGTCTCAGGAGTTAGGCTGAGAAAGGTTCAAGCCATGAGATTTGCGGGTTGGAGAAGGAGGCGGAGAAATCAAGGGTCGTAGAGAAAAGGAGGGAAGCAATCTGGCGGCTCGTGGTGTAGATCAAACCCGCAATGTCGCGAAGGAAATCGGCTGCAGCCAAAGCAAAAACCCAGGCCGCATTCTTATGGCACTTGGTTTCCGAAAAACGGCCAACGTAGAACCTTCTTCACGCATCAAAAGAAAGCTCATCAAGGTCCGGATCTCTTCCAGATTCCTGCAGAACACCGCATGTCCGAGGCACCAATACCTGTGGTGAAGCTCCAAGTTGTTTCCTAACCTAGAGATTTGATCGCATGGCTGGTGCTCAGCGACTCTACCTTTCTCTGAACTGAAGGATCAGCCTCCGCACCAGCGATGCGGGGCTGAATTAGGGCGGGGATCATTCTGTTTTTTCGTTTCTTCGAAGTTCCGCGCGGTTAAATTTAGCCATACCTCGCAGTAGCCTACGCTAGAAGAGACAAGAAGGCACTTGGAAACTGACCTCGGTTAATGCGGCTGGAAAACATGCAAAAGAATGCAGAGATGGATGGATAGCTCTTGCCTCGGCCGAGTTATGTTACAAATATTTCAAACTCGTCAATATTTCACATTCCTATCCGAAAATTGCTATTGGGCATGATTTATAATCACTTTTACATTGGCATGTAAACTCACAGGGCTAACCTATCGCATCTGTCATTAATGGATTGGGTTGTTGGTGCATGCAAACTGCAACTCTGGTATGCAAAATGCCCTCCAGTTTCACTTCTCAGGCTGAAGAACTCTGCTTACACCTTGTGCAACGACGCACCGTCCTTTATATACATCCTTGGTTATTATCTCAGCACGTCTGCCCAGACCGACTACACCCAAGGTAGTACCTGTCCCCGTCCAACCTGCAAGCCCATCAGACCCCTCATATCTTGCTATTTTCTTCTTAGAATGCATTGTCTGTATTCCTGTGCCTTCTGGAGTTGACATGAACATAGAGTAGCTATAGGAACCTGGGATTGTATTTACCTTTACTATATCGCCGACCTTCTTAGACCCAGTGATTAGACCCCACAAATTCTGGGGATTTAAACCCGCCAATACAATGCCACGGTTGGTGGGGATAAGAAATGTGGTCGTTGGAACTCCAGGTGCTGACGTGTCGCCCTCTGCATAGGACGGAAAAGCAGTGGAGGGGAATTAAAGGATGAGCTAATATCAGAACCGTTTCCCGCCGGATACCCAGTTAACGAGCACAAAGCAGCAAACGGGTCAAGATTTACTTTTACGGGATTAGGTCCGCATTTAGAATGCGTAAGAGTAACCAAAACACGCACCGAGCTCCTTAATCGCTCGTTTCAGTACGAGAGCCATGACCCGGTACTTCCTCGGCCGTTTTGCTAAGGCTTTCCGCAGTTGCTTCATCTCCCCAACGAATTGCTTCCACGTGCATACCGTCCCACCCGAGCCGACACCAGGAACCGGAATCGGCAAGGGAAAAGGTAAGAGAGAGCCTGCGACTTGGCCGAGGAAGAGGAAAGCCAGCGCTGCTAGGATTGGCAATCGTGACGCCATCTAAGTGGAACACGGGACAGAAGGACGAACGGAAATTGACGTGTGGTAGTACGAAGAAGCCTCTAGTGGTTCAGAAAAAGATTATGGATTGTTGACGCTTTGTGTATCCGCCTTAAATCTGAGGTCATAAGCGGAGACACTACGAGGAGTCACTAATCGCAGCGCGATCGTCAAGAACGTGCTGATTTTCCTCACGGCGATTCACCAACCGACGCCTATGACATTCTTGGGAATTCCATTTCCCGAACATGTTGCTGATGTGGCGTCATTTTCGGTTTCCAGCGCTGTCGAGAAATAACTGATGACATGAAAACGACGACCTTTCCACAACCACCACTAACCACACCAGCACCTTTCTCTAAGGGCGCGTGTCCTTGAGGTTGAGGTTTGGCCAAAAGTTGAACTTTTAGAAAGGTTGTACGCGGTAGGATACAGTTGAGAGACGTGTCGCCACGTTACAAAGCGGTACTAGGCTCGAACTTTGACAATCTACACCAAAAGACACGCGCCCTAAGAGCGAAACTACAAAACGTGTTCGAGAAACTTCGGTTTGGTCAGATACAGTACGGTAAAAAGAGGTCAATGTTTTCGAGATGCGCTGGGGTTCAATTCAAATTCGAGACCTGATGCATGCAAGTAGCAACGACTTGCTTCCTGCTCTGCATAACACAAGCGGGGTAGCATAGCGGACCGCCTGCGCAGGGGTGTACCTGTGCAGCGCCGCCCTAGCACCGCCATTGAGCTGTAGGGCCTTGAAATGAATTGAGGAACACTTGGCTTTGATATGCCTTGAGTTATAAACCATCTCAGATTACTGAAATAGCCACACGTTCCAAAAACCGCCACACCTCACACTATGGACCATGACATAAGGGATCAATCTGCCACCCTAGAAACAAGCACAATAGAATACTGAAAAGGCAAACAAGCGAGAGCATTCCTTATTCCCCTCCCCCAATCCACTTCCGTGCTAACGCAATTATTTTCCGCTAACCCACTCCCCTCCCATCATTAGCATTCAGCCATTGAATCAATAAGCTGCTAAAAGACCACTTGAGCCACTTGACCAAGCCTCACCTTCCCTCCTTCATCCCTCGTCTCCCAACTGCTGGCGCCTCCCTGCCACCGAATCCGCCTCCCTGACGAGCACAGATGCTTCCGAGGCGGCGCCTCAAATATTCTTCACAGCAACGTCTACTTGGCCTCAGGCATGAGCTTCTTGAAGTTGGTTTTGGACGAGTACACCGTCTGGGCCTTCCACTGGGCGGGAATGACATTCTTGAGGGTGTGTCCCGCAGTCAGGCGAACGCTCATCGCCTTCTTCGCGCCCACAACCTCCTTCGCCTCCGCACCCTTGATCCCCCAGATCGCCCTGTTCTCGTCGCGCGTCAGCTTCACCCACTTCTTGCCGTCCGCGCTAAGCTCGACCTCGATAAGCGTGCCGGTGTCAGAATGTTGTATTTGTCTAGCCTGCAGTGGGGTACTATAAAGCGAGTACAACCCAATTTAGGGTTTCCTATATGTACTCAACTGCCTGCTAGTGCAAACCCTCTTTCGTGTTCTATCATTCTACCTGCTATCGTTGACACGCTATCAGAGCGGTTACGCTCCTGGCCTGTGGGCCCACCGTTAGCTTCCGCTGCTGTCCTATCTGGGCGCGCGACGTTTTTTCTTTTCGCCACGCGCTCGGGGCGCATGGCGGTTTTCTGCCCACCGCGCGCTCGGGGCGCACGGCGGTTTTCTGCCCGCCGTGCGCCCCGAGGCGCGCGGCGGTTTCCTGCCCCGTCGACCAGCGCGTCGCCCCCCGTCGTCCGTCCAAGCGCCCCCGGGGACCTGCGCGTCGCCCCTCGTCACTCGTCGAAGCGCCCCTGGGACCCGCGCGCGGCCCGTACAGCCTGCGCGCGGCCCGTACGACCTACGTTAGGCCCGCGCACTGTCAGAGGTCCACTGGTGATCCCCGATTGATCCTAGGGAAGGGTTACAGGCACGTTGGCCTGGGGGGTTATGGGCGCACTCACCCGCTACACAAACAAGCCCTTTTATCCCAGTGGTTAGTGGCTGGGATTCTGACATGGTATCAGAACGAAGGTCTCGGGTTCGAATCCCGGTGTATGCACCTCGGGCATCCCAGTGCGGGGGGGTGTCAGAGGTCCACTGGAGATCCCCGATTGATCCTAGGGAAGGGTTACAGGCATGGCGGCCTGGGGGGTTATGGGTGCACTCACCCGCTACACAAACAAGCCTTTTTATCCCAGTGGTTAGTGGCTGGGATTCTGACACGCACGGCCCGTACAGCTCGCGCGCGGCCCGTACGACCTGCGCCAGGCCCGCGCGCGGCCCGTACGGCCTGCGCCAGGCCCGCGCACGACCCGTACAGCCCGCGCGCGGCCCGTACGGCCTGCGCCTGGCCTGCGCGCACCTGCCCTGCCGTGCGTGCACCCGCTCCCGCCCCGTGCTGCCTGTGTTAGGGTTTGGGGGTGGCGGGTATGGGGCTGACGGGTGTGTGCGCTGTTCCCTGCTCCTCCTCCTCCTCCGTCTCCCACTGCTGCAGCTGCCGCTGAGGGGGGTGGATGTGTGGGAGTCGTTGGAGTGGTACTAGGGGGGTGGCGTGTGAGCAGTGCTAGGGGTACAGCAGGGGGTGTGTGAAAGGGGTGTGGGACAGCTGGGGGAGGTTGAGTGGAGGCAGCCGTCTTGTCGTCCGCAGCGCCAGTACTCCGGAGGCTACAATCTCCGGTAGTCGCCAGTCGCCCGTGGGTCCGTTGCTCCAGCCGCTCGTCGTAGCCGCGGAGCCAGTTACTCCTAAAGTGCGGGCCATTGCTTCGGTAGCCACTGAGCCAGCCGCTACAGTGTGTCTGCAGCTTCAGCCGTCGCCTCAAATCTTCTCGCCCCCACAGTCTCTCCTCCTCCTCACTTGCCCTCTGTTATAGCCTCTAGCTTTGCTTCTCATTGCGAACTATTGCTCTACTTGCTTATTGTGCTGATTACACCCCACTTTGGCTATGGGGGTGTGTCAGAATGTTGTATTTGTCTAGCCTGCAGTGGGGTACTCTATAGCGAGTACAACCCAATTAGGGTTTCCTATATGTACTCAACTGCCTGCTAGTGCAAACCCTCTTTCGTGTTCTATCATTCTACCTGCTATCTTTGACAGCCGGGGCCGGCAAGGCCCACCATCTGGATGTTGAAATGCTCCGCGGTATAGTTGCTGCGCACGCGCACCACCGATCCGGCGGTGGAAACGCAATTGGTGTGCTTGTACGTGACGTTTACGGGGGCGGCGTCAGACCCGTGCACGATTTTCGCCCATGAGACGGCGGAGAGTGACATCTTCTTCTCCGTCATCGAAGTCGCGCCGATGACGCGGACGGTGGCCTTGCCGCTGCGGCAGCGCTTCGTGTCGTTGGTGCAGATCACCTTAAAGCACGCGCCGCAGCGCTTGCCGAAGATCGCGTCAGGAAGCTTCGCGGTGAGCCCCTTGCCGAAGTAAGGGTTTGCGTTGTAGTTTCCGTAGTAGTTTCCGTAGTAAGGGTCGCCCGCGACCTTGCTCAGCCTCGCAGTCGCCACTCCCACCGCGCTGTTAACGACTTTCGTGGCATTTCCAGACTTCGTCGCATTCGCAGGCGCTGTCACATTGGCAGGCGCAGCCGCCTTAGCAGTCGCGTTGGTGGGCGCAGTGGCGTTTGTCAAACTTTAAATGTGTTAGGCTGTAGTGGGGTAGCCCACATGGGGTACAACCCAAAGTTAGGGTTAGTACTTGTACCCTTCATTCATTCAATGCAGTCATTCCTGCTCGATAATTCTTACATGGTTTCAGAGCAGTAGGTCCGTAGGACCGTTTTTTTCGGTTTTTTGTTTTTTGTTTTGTTTTTTTTTTTTCCGGGCCCACCATTATATAGTGACTGATTGCGGTTACTACGTTACCCCACGCCCTGCTCTGCGCTGCGCCATCAGCGAGCGCTCTGCCCTGCCCGTGTACGCCCTGCCCCGCGTCGCGCTGCTTCGCGCATGCCCTGCCCTGCCTTGCGTCGCGCTGCCCCACACACGCTCTGCCCTGCCCCGCGTCGCGCTGCCCCGCGCACGCCCTGCCCTGCCTTGCGTTGCGCTGCCCCGCGCACGCCCTGCCCTGTGCCCTGCTACCATGTGCGTCGTGCCCTGCTACAGCCCGCGCGTCGCGCTCTGCTGCCCCGCGCGTCGCGCCCTGCTGCAGCCCGCGCGTCGCGCCCTGCTGCCCCGCGCGTCGCGCCCTGCTGCAGCCCGCGCGTCGCGCCCTACTGCAGCCCACGTCGCGCCCTGCTGTAGCCCGCACGTCGCGCCCTCCAACGCCCTGCCCTGCGCCAGCGCCCTGCCCTGCGCGAGCTGGAGCCATGCCCTGCGCGCTGTGGCGCCCTGCCCTGCGCCAGCGCCCTGCCCTGCGCCAGCGCCCTGCCCTGCGCCAGCGCCCTGCCCTGCGCCAGCGCCCTGCCCTGTGCGCGCTAGCGCCCTGCCCTGTGCCAGCGCCCTGCCCTGCGCCAGGGCCCTGCCCTGCGCGAGCTGGCGCCATGCCCTGCGCGCGCTGGCGCCCTGCCCTGCGCCAGCGCCCAGCCCAGCGCCCGCGCCTTGCCCTGCGCCAGCGCCCTGCCCTGCGCCAATGCCCTGCCCTGTGCGCGCTGGCGCCCTGCCCTGTGCCAGCGCCCTGCTAAACCCTAAAAAAAAATGAAATCCAAAAAAAAAGGAGCTACTTCCTTGGAGCTACTTCCTGCTGCTGCCTGCTACTGCCGTGCTCTGGCCGCCCGCCGCCCTGCTCTGGCCGCGCGCCGCCCTGCCCTAGCCGTGCACCGCCCCGACCTACTCTAGTGCCTCCTCGCCGCCCTTCCTGCCCTGCGTGCTGCCCTGCGTGCTGCCCTGCTGGTCGCAAGACTTCCCTTCACGGCAGCGGTGGGAGTGGCGGCGGCGGTGGCGGCAGCAGTGGGAGTGGTGGTGGCCTCAGTAGCAGTCCTTTTGGAGCTGTTCGGTGGGGAGTTTCTGGCGGTGGCCAGATGCAGCTGCTGCGACGTTCGAGTGAGACCCTTATGCCCCAGCAGCTTCGTGAGTGGTACGCCCGTAGGTGTCGTGGCGGCGGCAGTAGTGGCAGTCGCGATGCAGCTAGTCGGTTGGGAGTTTCTGGCGGTGGCCTGGTGCAGCTGCAGCCGCGTCCACGCGAGACCCTTACGCCTCAGCAGCTTCGTGAGTGGTACTCTCAGCGTGGGGGGTCTTTGAATAGTGCTCGCTGCCAGTACGTCATTCGCACAGGTGATCGGACTGGCCAGACATGCGGGACACCTGGCCACACACAGTCTCGCTGCTTTTCCTGTCTGAGCGACACCTGGCGTGCACAGTTTGGTGACGCTGCTGAGCTCCCCCGCTGGCTAGAGCTGCTTAGGCAGGGCGTCGATATCTTTGTGCTAGACTATGACGCCATCCTTACTGCCATGTATGCTTTGACTGTTAGTTCTTAGGGTGACTGTTCCTTGTGTGTGCCGCCCCACCCAGGTAGAGAGGCTGCTGCTCTAGGTGCTTGTGAGGCTGCTGCTCTAGGTGCTTGTGAGTCTGCTCTCTCTGGTCCTGTGCCTGTTGAGGCCTTGCACACTTTCACGCTTGACTCAGGTGCTTCCCGCTGTTTCTTTCGCGACAGTACCACAGTCACACCACTCCCTGCACCTGTTGCTGTCAAACTGGCTGACCCCTCAGGGGGCCCAGTTCTTGCCCGTTCTACCATTGTTCTCCCATGTCCAGTGGTTCCGTCCGGCTCACTCTCAGGTCTTCACCTCCCCTCGTTCTCTACGAACTTGGTGAGTACCGCTGCCCTCCAGGATGCGATGGTTGATACCTTTACTCCTGGGGGTCAGCGTGTGTCGATCTGCACGTGTGCACGGACGAGCCGTCACCTGGCCACGTTCACCCGTCGGCCTGGGTCGAGTCTGTACACACTGACTACTGAGCCTCCCCAGGTAGCTGCGTCTGCGTCCGCGTCAGGTCAGCTTGCGGCCCCCTGCTCGTGTCGCGCCCTGTCGCACCAGACTCTCCTTTGGCACCACCGCCTTGGTCACCCCTCCCTTCCTCGCCTTCGTGGCATGCACTCCCGCTACCTTGTCTCTCGTCTTCCCAGGTCTCTGCCTGCCCTCCCACGCTCGTCTGCCCCGCCTTGTCTTCCTTGCATCGAGGGGCGACAGCGCGCCTCTCCTCACTCCTCCTCGTTTCCCCCGACAAAGGCTCCCTTGCAGACTCTTCACATGGACGTGTGGGGCCCAGCCCGTGTCCGTGGACAGGGCCGCGAGCGATACTTTCTGCTGGTTGTTGACGACTACTCGCGTTACACCACGGTCTTCCCCTTGCGCAGCAAGGGGGAGGTCCCTGATGTTTTGATCCCTTGGATCCGCGCTGTCCGTCTCCAGCTTCGCAAGCGGTTCCACTCGGACTTTCCTGTCCTGCGTTTGCACTCTGACAGAGGTGGTGAGTTCGCCTCCGACCTCTTGCGGGACTTTTGTCGTGGGGAGGGCATCCGCCAGACGTTCACGCTTCCGGCCTCTCCGCAGCAGAATGGGGTTGCTGAGCGCCGCATTGGCTTAGTCATGGAGGTCGCTCGTACCTCCATGATCCATGCGGCTGCCCCCATTTTCTGTGGCCGTTTGCAGTCCAATACGCTGCGCATCAGCTCAACCTCTGGCCCCGTGTCTCCTTGTCGGAGACCTCGCCCACACTGCGTTGGACGGGGGAGGTTGGCGATGCGTCGGCGTTTCGGGTCTGGGGATGTCGTGCCTTTGTCCGCGATGCTTCCGTGGACAAGCTCTCCTCTCGCGCTGTTCCCTGTGTCTTCCTTGGCTTTGTCCCTGACGCGTCTGGCTAGTAGTTTTACCACCCCACCACGCGCCGTGTCTTCCCCTCTTAGGACGTCACGTTTGAGGAGTCGGTCCCCTTTTACCGTCTCTTCCCCTACCGCACTGCCCCTCTCCCCCCCCCGCCGCTCTTTCTCGCTCCAGGTCCTCCCCAGGTAGACCCCCTCCCCCCTCAGGGTCCTGCTCCTTCAGGTGTGTCTCAGGTAGACCCACTCCCCTTGGTTGAGCCTGTCGAGGTCACTGGTGACTCTGGTGCTGCTGGGGGTGCTGAGCCTGCGGGTGCGGAGCCTGGGGGTGCTTAGCGTGAGTGTGAGGAGCCTGGAGGTGCTGAGCCTGAGCGTGCGGAGCCTGGGGGTGTTGATCCTGCGGGTGCTGTGCCTGTGTGTGTGGAGCCTGGGGGTGCTGAGCCTGAGCATGCGGAGCCTGGGGGAGCTGAGCTTGCCGGTGCGGAGCCTGGTGTTGCTGAGTCTGGGGGTGCTGCGCCTGGGGGTACTGCTTCTCCACTACGGGAGCCTCTCTCACCGCAGCAGCCGCGCGAGTGGTACGCTCAGCAGCTCCGCCTTCGGAGTGTCGCTACTGGAGAGGGAGGCCTTGGAGCTGCTCGTACTGGAGGTACTGGAGCTACTGGAACCGGTGGTGCTGTTGGTGCTAGTGGTGCTGCCACTACTAGTCTTGGAGGTGCTCGTACTGGAGGTTCTGGAGGTACTCTCTCGCCGCAGCAGCTACGCGAGTGGTACGCTCAGCGCTGCCGCCTTCGGAGTGGCGCTGCTGGAGCTGGAGGCGCTCACTGCGGTTGGAGTCGTTGGAGTTGGAGGTACCGGAGGAGCTGGCACTGCTGGTCCTGAAGGTGCTCGTACTGGAGGTACTGGAGCTACCGGGGCTGGTGGTTCTGCTGGTGCTGGAGGTGCTGGAGGTGCTGGTGGTGCTGGCGGCCCTGGAGCTGGAGCTGCTTGTCCCGGAGGTGCTGCTGCTGGAGGCACTGGAGCTGGAGGCCCCCATGAGCTGGTGCTGTCGACCCTAGAGTTGGGGACCCTGGTGCTGGAGGTGCTGGTTCTGGGAGTGCTGCTGCTGGTGGCGCTGGGGCTGGAGGTGCTGCTGCGGGAGGTGCTGCGGGAGCTGCTGGAGGCGTAGGAGCTACTGGTGCTGGAGGCACTGCACATCCACGACTATTTTTCGCTCCGCCGTCACCGTCGTCTCTGCCACCGCGTGACACCGTGCTTCACCAGGATCTTAGCCTCCCGTCTTCTACTGGCCTCCCGTTACAGCCTGGCTCCCCACTGCCTGCTCCTTCTCCTTACATTGAGCAGACAGACTCGCTTACAGAGCGTTCTGAGCCTGCGTCTCGTCGTGTCTCGCGTCCGCGTTCGCCTCCTGTGCCAGGCACTCACACTATGGCACTTCGTCCCTCCTCTGCTCCACAGCGCGTCCCTCTGCCGTCTCCTCCTGCGTCCTCCCTTCCTGAGCTTCCTGACCCTGCGTCTGACGCTGTTCGTGCTGCTAGCCCCACAGTCACGCGTCTTCTGGCTACTGTTGTCACTGACCCGTCGTTTGAGTCCACTGCTGCGTCTGCCTTAGTTGCTGAGCTTGTTGACTTTGCTGCCGCCTGTCGTCTAGACTACGCTGCTAGTCTTGTTGCTGAGTCCGAGTCTGTCTGTCCTCCGTCCGTCGGGGGTGAGTGTGCTCTTGGCACGGACGTCCTTGAGGACAGGCGGGAGGACTTTGAGTCTCTTGCGGGTGCTGTATCTCATCTCGTGGCCTGGCTGCTTGCACCTGAGGGAGACCCGGATGCACTAGACATCCCGACCCCGCGCTCTTACACAGAGGCGATTTCTAGTCCTTACTCGTCTTAGTGGCAGACAGCCATGGACGCAGAGATGGCATCCTGGAAGTCCACAGGCACCTATGTCGACGAGGTTCCCCCTCCTGGGGCGAACATAGTCGATGGCATGTGGATTTTCAGGGTGAAGCGGCCGCCGGGTTCTCCGCCTGTCTTCAAAGCTCGTTACGTCGCACGACGCTTCAGTCAGCGGCAGAGAGTTGATTTCTTCCAGACCTTCTCCCCTACCCCAAAGATGACCACTCTTCGGGTGCTACTGCACGTTGCCGCTCAGCGTGACTACGAGCTTCACTCTCTTGACTTCAGCATAGCTTTCTTGCAGGGCAGCCTGCACGAGGAGATCTGGCTGCGCCGCCCACCTGGCTTCACTGGGTCGTTCCCTCCTGGTACCCAGTGGAGCCTCCGGCGGCCAGTCTATGGTCTCCGCGAGGTGCCCCGTGAGTGGCACGACAAACTGAGGACTACACTTGCGGCTCACTGCTTGACTTTGCTTGTACTGTGATCTATATATTAACCTGCATGCTTACACTTGTTAGGTGGTGATCACTGTACTACTGTTGTTGCAAATATACCTCTGCATGTGAACTGGCCTTGTGGCCCTTTGCTTGTGCTTAGAGTGTGTGGTGACGTTGTGATCCACCCTGAGCTTGCTTTGCTTTTCTTGACTGGTCTTGTGACCCCTTGTTCTCCCCCACTTTGCCTATAGGGGTGTGTCAAACTATAAATGTGTTAGGCTGTAGTGGGGTAGCCCACATGGGGTACAACCCAAAGTTAGGGTTAGTACTTGTACCCTTTATTCATTCAATGCAGTCATTCCTGCTCGTTAATTATGATAGCGTTAGCAGGCGCAGTGGCGTTGGCTGGACCCGCAGCAGAGACGCGCGCAGGGGCAGAAAGGAGCATCGCAGATGCGATGACGACAACGAGGAACGAGGCCTTAGTAGGTGACTGGCCGAAAAACGCCATTTTTGCTTCTGTGTGTGTAAGACAAGGCTGAGATGTTCGAGTAGTGTTGCAAAACAGCTTCTAATTTAAGAGGAAGATGTTTGAAATCGGTGATGAGATGAGCGGCAGTAGTAGCTCCTCATATGCTTCAAAACTGCTGCGTCTAGGGATTGTGCCGTGAGTGGCGGAGATAGCTTTGCTGTTGATTAAACTTCAAAGTTCTGCACATTGATTCGCCAGAGTTGGTGGGGGAAGCTGGGAAGTCAATGGGATGAATGTTATTGCGAATAATTGCGGTTCGGGTGGATGAGTCGGCGAAACGACGACCAGTATCATCCTCGCGAGTTATGGCTGAATACGTTGCGGAGAAAACCGGATACATAGACTCCTTTATTTGCGACATACATCGCCACACAGAAAACCTTGGAAGACCTGAACTTTCGCGCAAATCGCTGTGATGGCTCCGCTACAGACTTTGGTGGGGTAGCTGGGCTACACGAACACATCATTTAAATGGTTTTCTTATGTTACTACCTCTACTGGATATCTTTGCACCCACTCGTGTAAAAAACGTTGTTACCAAGGAATTCACTGGAAGAACATCAAGGTTGAAAAAATGAAAAGCAATTACACATAAATCTCACATGCACAAAGCGAGTACACATTATGTTAATGTTATAAATGGGTTTGGAAATTGCGGGTACAAAGTAGGTAAGGGCGCGGAACATTTGAAAATTTTACAAAATTTTCCGTACGGTGGTCCCTAGTTGCGTACCGTCGTCCGGTTTGGTCCCAACTGGACGACGGTTCCGACCATTCTTTGTCCAAAGCTGAAGTTGGAACATTTGAATGAGTTTTGATTTTACGTTTTCGAACCTCGCCGCAGACGACTGGCCACGTCGCATTCAGTATTGGCCCTCTTGCATGCGACCCCAAATGCAGTCGCGCGATTACTGTACATCTGAGTTCCGAACGGGGCAAAACAACCCATTCGAACATTGTCAGCGTGAGCAAAAAGTCAGCGTCAGGGTTCCAACAGTCGTCCGTATCTGTGAGAAGTCACAAACCTATTGACGAACAAGTTCGCGAAAGACCACGAAATGGGAAACTACACCGAGTTTCGAACGACGCTCTGGTTCGAACGGGTCGATTTTCAAATGTTCCGCGGGCCACAACTTTCAACCTTAGGAAGGTTGGTTGGGGCCAAATTTGCTATTGGCCCGCGAAGGGACTGGATCGTCGAAAAGTTTTGGAAGCTTGAACCGATTTCGTGCTTCTTGACCCTCCGGTTTTAATGAGGGTGGTTTCAAAAACTGTTGTCAATAAGATGGCGTTCACAGCAAGTTCCCCCAACCGAAGTAGCCCCAAGAGGCCCAAAGTGCAGATATTTGGGTCCAGCGTGGCAGTTTTGCAACCTCGCACACCCACTCCACGTGCCATGCGAATGTGGATACACACCTAAACGAGTTTGAGCGAATGTTCAAACCCAATCAGGTGCATGTAACCCCGTCGACTTCAAGATCGTTCATGACAAGCCTTCGTGAAGCAACCCCAAAACACGTGTTTCACAAATATCTGTGCACTGTTGTTGAGCGCGGTTCGCTTTGGGGGAACTTGCTGTGAACGACATCTAAGGGCGCGTCACCTCTCAAGCAGTCGGCCAAAATTCGAATGCTGTCACTATTTTTCAGTGCCCGAACAGCACGATTCTGATGTTCGAACAAGATTTGAAAATTTGGTGAAAGGTGACGGTGTGTCACATGAAGTGACAGGTGTGTTCGAAAATGCGACGTCGCCTGTCGTGCAACGTCGTACAATCGTCGTCAGAAGATTTTGATTGCATAACGAACATAAAAAGGCAGTCGTAAGATACCTGGAAACTTCTTCGTGCTGTTCGTGGGCGTCGTATGTGCTCATCCCGAATTACATTCAAACGAACTCATTCGAACAGCAAGCGCGAAATCCCTCGTGCTGGATGTGACAGCTCTGTTCGATTTAGCGACGTTTCTATTTGCGAACTAACGAGGACTCAACGAGCTGCTTGCGAAAATAGGCGAGATGTGTAACATGTCGCTTGTTCGAACAAAGGGCATTGTTCGAATTTAGAGGTGACGCGCCCTGATCCCAACCTCCCTCTGGTTCGCGCTTATCACGCCGTTGCGTGCGCGAGAGACATGATAAACAAATCAGGCCCTGTGTGCGATTATTGTTTCGCGAAGCGCTGAATGAGCTGATATATCCACATTTCGCAAACTCGAAACAGATCCTATCCTCGTTCGCAACAGATATGGCAGCCGTAGACCCGCCTCCCCCCGCACACCCAAAAGCAATTATTCGCATCAATGTTGATCCCAGACTTCCTCACTTCTCAGAATACGTGCGACTCGGACTGCAAAATTTCGCAGACCAATCTACAGCCAAGTCACACGCGCGACTCACGGTGCCCGTCCCCAAGCAACAGCAGAAGTAGGTATAAAAGGAGCTACCATTGCCCGCTCATCTCATAACCGATTCGAACACGTTTACTAACCCATCAAGGAACTGCTAAATAGTACTAGCAACACCATTTAAGACTCGTCTGTTACGCACAGAAGCGAAAAATGGCTTCCGCTAAGGCAACTTTCCTCCTCGTCATCGTAGCCTCTGCGATACTCCTTTCCACCCCTGCGCGCGTCTCTGCCGCGGGTCCCGCCAACGCCACTGCGCCTGCTAACGCCACTGCCGCAGTGGCGTAAAAGGCTGATCCAAATTTCAGGGCCCCGTAGGTTTTTCCACCAAAAAGCTCCCAGAAAGTCACGACGTCATACAAAAAGTCCCAGCCGGGATGGTGACGGAAATGTCACATTAACGTACACCGCAAACGTGACAAAAAAGTCACGCTGTTGTAACTTCCCAGTGACTAGAAGCTGTTAGTCGCAAATGCGTCCACGGAATTGGCGAGGAAGTAGATGGCCTGGTTTCGCACGAGAATTACGACAGTGGTTGAAAGCGTTTGAAGGCGGTTTACCTGTGTATTGCTGAATGAGAAAAACAAACCAACTTGAATGCAGTGATCACGAGGCATGCGAAGCAACCCGAACACTAGCGAAACAAATAACAGACGGTGAAACTACTTCGTGACGGTCGTAAAAAACAAAACGAAGATTTTTGCGCTTCGATGCTACACGTCAGACTCGACAGTGGCGTGTGCAAACCAATCAAGGCTACTCTAGGGAAATGTGCGTCGCATCAAGGTTTCGCGAACGTTCCACGTCACACCTTTTAAACCCCCATCTTTCCCAACCTTCCTGAACCGTCTAAGCCGAGCCTCAAGAATCATTTGAGCCAATCGTTGGAGTGCACCTAAACAAAACTTTCACCTTCCCTTATCCTCCCACTATTCACACCGAACCGGACCGTGGATCACCCAAACCCCCATCAACCTTCACTTTCCCATACAAATGCTCCCTGCATCTCACAGTTTGTTCAAACCTTGTTTGTGTGGCCTCCTATTTGTCACACCCATCTAGCACACTCAGCCAACTGTGCTCTACCTTCATGCTCTAGGCTTACACACTACAGCTTACCTCTCCATAGGCGGTGTGTTTATACCTATCGTTGTTCAACCCCCACCACGTGTTTTTTTTCATTAGAGAAGCTACTTGGAACCGCATACCTCATTCTCTCTCTACTCTCCCCATCCGCCCCCCCACTTGCCAACATGCCACTCCCCTCTGGTGCCCCGCGTGGCAGATCACAGCGCTTCAACGCCGCAAGCATAACGATGTTAAACCGCCACCCAGGCAACCGGTGGGGTCAACTGTACTGGTCAGTGCCCAGTGTGTTGCCTGGCTCAAACACCTTCTCTTTAACGCGTGGCAGATGGCCTACGCGACTGCGTAGCCCTTTGTTTCCTATGGTCTCGATTCTCTCTCTTCTTCATATTGCTTTTGTTTATCTCTTTGTGGCAGAACGCAAGGTGCAGTGCGACTGCAGCCAGCACCACCAAGGAGCATGTCATGCTACTTTGTGCAGCATGTTCGAAAAACAGCGACAAAAGTGCAGTGGCGCATATTCCAGTTCGACCGTTCCGTACTTCGCTTTTGTCATTCAGGCAAGCTTTGATGCTGACTGTGCGATTTTGCGACCGACAGAGCATCATGACGTTGGCTTGTGTGTGTGCATGTGGATCTGTCGTGACGTCATCCCTGCTATTTTTGGTGTTAAAACATAGGTACCGTTGCACTAGCCCCTCGAACGCTCCGCCCCATGTTTCCTGAGACTCACGATCTATTGCTATGATTGTCTTGCGGGTTTCATCACTCACATAACTGGTGATGTTTTTGTGTGCAGATTCATCACGTTCCATTTTGTTCTGTATTAGCTTTCTTCTTTTTTGCAGGTTTGACAGTTCCGAACGACCATACTGGCAAGATGTTTTCGTAGCCACGCCACGGTGTTCCGGGCTACACGTTCGTACATTTGCGCAGTTGCTCGCCAATCGTACATCTGCGCAGTGGCTTTAGTTCGTACATCTGCGCAGTGGCTTCAGTTCGTACATCTGCGCAGTGGCTTCAGTTCGTACATCTGCGCAGTGGCTTTAGTTCGCACATCTTTCGGTAGCTTTAGTTCGTACATCTGTGTAGTAACTTGTATGTTGCGCATGTGATGTGACTAAAGGAGCCCATTCGAAATGCCAGCTGCTGTATTCTGAAATTTCCGCGTACGGAAATGGGCGATGCTGCGTCGCTCGATAATAATCGCCACCCAATCATAAAACATTTCTGCACCCACGTCCCCGAGGTTTGATTGGTTCATATCCACCAATCAACGACAATGACACGTGGCAAAATATCTTGGCATACGTGACACGTGGCAAGGTTACATAAAAGTGACGAGAAAGTCGCTTCACCAGACACTCTACTGTGACATTCTGTGTGACATTATGTCACATTTACGTGACATTTCCGTGACAACGCAGGGAACATCGTGGCCGGTACTTTCAACCATGACTAAAAAACGCCGGACTTGCTGTCACATAAAAGTCACATTTCGAGCACTTTTTTGTGACTTTCGGCACTTGCCATTTTCGCGATGGCGCCCGCCAACGCGACTGCTAAGGCGGCAGCGCCTGCCAATGCGACAGCGCCTGCGAACGCGACGAAGTCTGGAAATGCCACGAAAGTCGCCAACAGCGCGGTGGGAGTGGCGACGGCGAGGCTGAGCAAGGCCGCGGGCGAAGGAAAGAACTCCACATGCTCCTACTACGGAAACTACAACGCTAACCTTTACTTCGGCAAGGGGCTCACCGCGAAGCTTCCTGACGCGCTCTTCGGCAAGCGCTGCGGCGCGTGCTTCAAGGTGATCTGCACCAACGACACGAAGCGCTGCCGCAGCGGCAAGGCCACCGTCACCGTCCGCGTCATCGGCGCGACTTCGGCGACGGAGAAGCAGATTTCGCTCTCCGCCGTCTCATGGGCGAAAATTGTTCAGGGTTCCGACGCCGCCCCTGTTAACGTCACGTACAAGCGCACCAACTGCATTTCCACCGCCGGATCCGCGGTGCGCGTGCGCAGCAACTCTACCGCGGAGCATTTCAACATCCACATTGTGGGCCTTGCCGGCCCCGGCACGCTTATCGAGGTCGAGCTTAGCGCGGACGGCAAGAAGTGGGTGAAGATGACCCGCGACGAGAACAGGGCGATCTGGGGGATCAAGGGCGCGGAGGCGAAGGAGGTTGTGGGCGCGAAGAAGGCGATGAGCGTTCGCCTGACTGCGGGACACACCCACGAGAAGATCACCCTCAAGAATGTCATTCCCGCCGCATGGAAGGCTCAGACGATCTACTCGTCCAAAACCAACTTCAAGAAGCTCATGCCTGAGGCCAAGTAGGCGTCGCCGTGAAGAGTGTTCGAGCCTCTGTGCTCGTCGAATAAAAGCTTAAGAGGCATTCGCGAAGTCAGAGGGAATGTGACAGGCAGAGGGAATGTGCGGTGGTGACGGAGGGATGATGGGAGGAACGTGATGCTGGGAACGAGGGAGGGAACGAAAGTGCATTTTAGAATGACAAGTCTATGGGTGAATGCCAGGGTTTCGGCTGGGATGGGATTGGGTTAGTGCGGGAAGTGGGTTGTGAAGTGTGATGGTGGGGGGACTAGGAAGCGCTCTTGTATGCTTCTTATACTAATGCTCTTTTTACTAATGCTCTTTTTACTACTGCTCTTTTTTTTTTTTATGTGTGCAAAATATTCACAGGCAGACACTATTTGGTTGTGTTCCCAACATTTGGTTGTACTCGTCACGCAGAAAATGAATGCTCAATGTGTGGAGCTAAGCGATGGTACCAGTGAGCAATTGGTGCTCTTCAGTTACCGGTAGTTGTAGCATGGATACATCCACTTGTTTCACTAAGACCTCCAGATATTTCCCTTCTACAAATGAGCTCTCCACTCACTGCTTTCCTCCTTCCCTCTGGTACAGCAGTAGATACGCCTGCTCCTGTAGCATGTGTTTGGGAGGAACATTCTAGAATTCTCAAACATGCATACATGCAAAGGAGCCCTACGCTCACTGCTTTCCTCCTTCCCTTTGGTACAGCAGCAGATACGCCTGCTCCTGTAGCACCCGCTTGGCAGAAACAGACAAAACCCGCGCGTCGTCAAATCTAAGCCAGGATCCGTCCGGCTGGCGAACATCGGCAGTGTAGTGGCCCGAGGAAGGATCTCTGCCCTGGTGCACTACAGTGGCAAAAAGGGAGTATCGCCGTTCCTGGTGGTACATGGGAAAGGAGGTTAAGAGGAAGGAACAGGTTTCTGGCACCCTGGAAAACGAAGGGAGCGAGGGCGAAAGTAGAGGAGCGTGTGGGAGATCTGTGGAGATAGAATCCTACACCAGGATTGAGAAACGATGGACATCGGTTCAGAAACAGACGAAGAGGAGGGAAGCGGGTGAAATTGAAAATAAACAAAGAGACAGAGGCATGAGAATCCTCAAGCATCGCCCACAAGGGACGCGGAACAGCTTGACACTAACAGAGATAAGAGAGAGTCACAAAGGCACAAAGTCTAGTTTTGAGGCGCCTCAAAACTAGATAAGAGAGAGGCACAAAGGAGACAGAGGCATGGGACGGAAAGGATGGATGGATAGGATGGATAGGATGGATAGGATGGATAGGATGGATAGGATGGATAGGATGGATAGGATGGATAGGATGGATAGGATGGATAGGATGGATAGGATGGATAGGATGGATAGGATGGATAGGATGGATAGGATGGATAGGATGGATAGGATGGATAGGATGGATAGGATGGATAGGATGGATAGGATGGATAGGATGGATAGGATGGATAGGATGGATAGGATGGATAGGATGGATAGGATGGATAGGATGGATAGGATGGATAGGATGGATAGGATGGCTTACAGCTGGAGAAGGTAAGAGTGCATGGAAAATGGGACAAGATGATTGCAAAAGGAGTTTCCAGATTGCATAGGTGAAATTAGCAGCATAGGTGAAATTAGCAGCATAGGTGAAATTAGCAGCATAGGTGAAATTAGCAGCATAGGTGAAATTAGCAGCACGGGGTGATGTGTAGACGAGGGTAAGAGGAGGCCCGGGAGGAGAGGGTAAGAGTGCTGATCTCTGCAGAGGGAGCGGAGGAAAAGAGGAGGCCGTGCGAGAGAGTGAGGGAGAGAGGGAAGGAAGGAGACGGGCTTGTGGATCTTCACTATGGAAGGAAGCACCTAATTAAGTGAAGGGCGGAAGAAGGTAAGTAGCCATACCTCGGCAGATGGAGAGCAGGAGAAGAGGAGGTCCCGTGAGAGAGTGAGGGAGAGGGGAAACGAGACAGGCTTGTGGATCTTGACGATGGAAGGAAGCACGTAAATAAGTGAAGGGCGGTAGAGGGTGAGAAGCCATACCTCGGCGGAGGGCGAGGAGGAAAAGAGGAGGTCCCGTGAGAGAGTGAGGGAGAGGGGAAACGAGATGGGCTTGTGGATCTTGATGCTGCCGGCGGTGGAATGGCTGAAAGAGAATCGCATGAGGTGCAGCACCAGCACGTGGGGGAGGGCGGAGATCTTCACCGTCTTGGACGCAAGAACCGTCTGGTTGGGCTGGGACAGAAAGGCACGAGAATGGGGGAGGGAGGAGAAGGAGAGCGGGAAGGGGAAGGAGTAGGAGAATCGCATGAGGTGCAGCACCAGCACGTGGGGGAGGGCGGAGATCTTCACCGTCTTGGACGCTAGCACCGTCTGGTTGGGCTGGGACAGAAAAGGGGGAGGATACGGAGAGGAGGAAGCAGATACATGAGTGTGCAGCTCCTGCGGCGCCTTCTCCAGCAGCCCAAGGAGGTGGCGTTGGCAGGCAATGAAGGCCTTCCGTAGAGGGGCTTGTGGATCTTGACGCTGCCGGCGGTGGAATGGCTGAAAGAGAATTGCATGAGGTGCAGCACCAGCACGTGGGGGAGGGCGGAGATCTTCACCGTCTTGGACGCAAGAACCGTCTGGTTGGGCTGGGACAGAAAGGCACGAGAATGGGGGAGGGAGGAGAAGGAGAACGGGAAGGGGAAGGAGTAGGAGAATCGCATGAGGTGCAGCACCAGCACGTGGGGGAGGGCGGAAATTTTGACCGTCTTGGATGCTAGGACCGTTTGGTTGGGCTGTTGATGACGGTAGGGGTAGGGATGGAGAGGGAGGAGGGAAAGGAGAAGGAGAATTGCATGAGGTGCATTAGCACGCAATTGCATGGCATAGCATGGCATGGCACGTGGGGAAGTGCGGATATCTTGACTGGTTTGGATGCATGCAACGCTATTGCATGCCATGCCATGCTATGCTACGCCATGCCATGGCATGCCATGCCATGTCATGCTATGCCATGCTATGCCATGTCATGCCATGCCATGCTATGCTACGCCATGCCATGGCATGCCATGCCATGCCATGTCATGCCATGCCATGCCATGCCATGTCATGCCATGCCATGCCATGCCATGCCATGCTATGCCATGCCATGCCATGCCATGCCATGCTATGCCATGGCATGCAATGCTTTGCCATGCTATGCCATGCCATGCCATGCCATGCCATGCTTTGGTATGTCATGCCATGCTACGCTCCCCGATGCTACACTTACAATGCTCACACACACTCCCGCCCATTCCCCCTTCCCACACGCCTTGATGCTGCAGATTGTTTTTGAGAATTCTCAAAAACAATCTGGAGAATTCTCAAAAACAATCTGAGAATTCTCAAAAACAATCTCACACACACTCCCGCTCATTACCCCTTCCCACACGCCTACCTTGGCGTTGCTGGGTCGATAACCCTCCACCACCTCAGGCGCAGCAAAGGCTTTAAGTGCCTCTTCCACAGATCTGATCCGATCCGATGCTATGTCCAGCTGTAGCAAGGAGAAGGGCTGCACTGTAGCTGATGGCTTGCTGCCTGCAGTGTGGGATGGGGAAGGGGAAGGGAGGGGAGAAGAGGGAGATGACATTAAGGAGAAGTGCTATGTCCAGCTGTAGCAAGGAGAAGGGCTGCACTGTAGCTGATGGCTTGCTGCTTGAAGTGGGGTGGGGGGATGTGGGAGGCAGGGTAGAAGATTAAACACTGATAGCTAATGTGACGAAATCAGATGCTATGTCCAGCTGTAGCAAGGAGAAGGGCTGCACTGTGGCTGATGGCTTGCTGCTGACCTGCAATGCAGACTCACCTGCCGACCGCACTTCACTCCTCAGCTGCCCCCCAAAGATCTCGCTCAGACAGGACGACCGCACCGCGTGGGTCCTCGTCACTGCTTCCCTGCCTCCATCCCTCCCTCCCTCACTTCTTCTCAGCAGGGAAAACACAGTCCCCAAAGCAAACTCACCTGCCGACCGCACTTCACTCCTCAGTTGCCCGCCAAAAATCTCGCTCAGACAGGACGACTGCACCGCGTGGGTCCTCGTCACTGCCGCCCGCTGCTTCGGTCCCACCGTCTGCCACTCCTCTGGATCCCCCTCCACCCCACTCTCTCCCTCTCCCTCTCCCCCTCCTCCGCCTGCCCCTGCTGCTGCTCCCCCTCCTGGCCTCGTGATGCTGTGACTAAGCTGAGATGTGACTTTAATGAGCTCCTCGTGCAAGCGGTCAGTCAGGAAGGTGAGAAACTCCTGGGCGTCCTCTTGCCTGGAAAGTTATGTGATTGTTTTGTGTCAGGAACAGAAAAAACCGAGATAAGAGTGGGAGAAATAACAGCAGGGCAGGTGATCGGCGAGGAAGGTCAGAAACTCCTGGGCGTCCTTGAGAGCGATTTTTGAGAATTCTAAAAAAATCACTCCTGGGCGTCCTCTTGCCTGGCGCAGAGAGCATGGAGGGAAGGGAACACACACACACACGGAATGAGAGAGGCGGTCAGTCAAGGAAGTCAACAAGGTGAGAAACTCCTGAGCGTCCTCTTGCCTGGCGCAGAAAGGGAGGGAGAGAAGGGTACACGGGAAGAGGGTCAGGTGTGACTGAACTGAGATGTGACTTTAATGAGCTCTTCGTGCAGGCGATTAGTGAGTGAGGAAAGTCAGTCAGAAACTAGTGCCACGCCACGCCACCTCCTGAGGTGAGACTAATTAGCGCCACCTCCTGAGCTGAGACTAACTAGCGCCACCTCCTGAGCTGAGACTAACTAGCGCCACCTCCTGAGCTGAGACTAACTAGCGCCACCTCCTGAGCTGAGACTAACTAGCGCCACCTCCTCAGCTGAGACTAACTAGCGCCACCTCCTGAGCTGAGACTAACTAGCGCCACCTCCTGAGCTGAGACTAACTAGCGCCACCTCCTGAGCTGAGACTAACTAGCGCCACCTCCTGAGCTGAGACTAACTAGCGCCACCTCCTGAGCTGAGACTAACTAGCGCCACCTCCTGAGCTGAGACTAACTAGCGCCACTTCCGTTCCTGTGGTTGGCTTACGAGAACGCTCACCTGAAGTGTACCCCGTTCCTGTGGTGCTGGGGATTGAACTGCGACAGCACCACTGCTCACCCCACTGCACTGAACAACACCCCTTCCTTGTCCCCCTCACAGCCCGCACTCCCTTCCATACACCCACCTCAGGTGCACCCCGTTCCTGTGGTGCTGGGGATTGAATTGCGACAGCAGCCCTTCAAAACATGAACAGCACCACTGCTCGCCCCACTGGCACCAATTTAGACCCCTTCCTAATCTCCCTCACCACTAGCATCACTGCTACAGACAGCATATGTTAAAGCTCACCTCAGGTGCACTCCATTTCTGTGGTGCTGCGGGTTGAACTGCGACAGCAGCCCTTCAAATCAATCAAGGACAGCACCACTGCTCACCCCACTGCACTGAACAACACCTCTTCCTTGTCCCCCTCACAGCCCGCACTCCCTTCCAAACACCCACCTCAGGTGTACCCCGTTCCTGTGGTGCTGGGGGTTGAACTGCGACAGCACCACTGCTCACCCCACTGCACTGAACAACACCTCTTGCTTGTCCCCCTCACAGCCCGCACTCCCTTCCAAACACCCACCTCAGGTGCACCCCGTTCCTGTGGTGCTGGGGGTTGAACTGCGTCCCGCACTCCCTTCCATACACCCACCTCAGGTGCTGGGGGTTGGCTTACGAGAACGCTCACCTCAGGTGTACCCCGTTCCTGTGGTGCTGGGGGTTGAACTGCGACAGCAGCCCTTCAAACATAGACGGCACCACTGCTCGCCCCACTGCCACCGCTGTCAACCCCTCTTCAACCCCTGCTCCAGCCGCCGCCGCCGCCGCCGCTGCTGCTGCTGTTGCTGATGCAGTTGTTGCTGTCAGGGCTGACGCAAACGATACACCTCGTGTGCCGCCAGCAACACTAGCAGCAGCCGCAGCACCAGCAGCAGGAGCAGGAGCAGGCACTGCAGCAGTGGCAGGTAAACCAGCTATCCCGCTCCCCGCCCCTCTCCCTCCCGCTGCCCCTGCCCCCATTCCCCCCACTCCCCCCACTCCCCCCACTCCCCCCACTCCCCCCACTCCTGCTCCTGCCGCCCCTTTTCCCCCTTTTCCTCTTCCTCCGCCCTTCCCCCCAACCATCCCCCAAGCTCCGCCCTCCCCAGCTGCAGCAGCAGAAACAGCAGCAGCAGCGCCAGCAGAACCTGCTACAGCCGCTGCTCCTGCTACAGCCGCCCCTGCAAGCCTCTCTGCTGCTACAGGGCCGGTAGACGACGACTTAATAGGTACCTCAAACTCCTTCCAGAAGTCAATCAGTGCTTTTAGCGTGGGGTGGCGAGCCTGGGAAATGGGAGACGGAGAGAGGCAAGAAAATATCGATATCATTGCCTATATCCCTCGACGGTGCTTCTCCTACAGCTGCCTCGAATGCTGATCTGATGATGGATACTTCGTTCGTACCAATGGATGTCTGTCTTTGGAGTCGACTCAAAAGTCAACTCGAATGCTGATCTGATGATGGATACTTCGTTCGTACCAATGGATGTCTGTCTTTGGAGTCGACTCAAAAGTCAACTCGAATGCCGATCTGATGATGGACATCCATTGGTACTTCGTTCGTACCAATGGATGTCTGTCAACCCGGGCTTCTCCACCCATAAACGCACCAGGAGGTGTGGTGCGTGCGAGGGACGCTGAGATGTCCCTCAAGAGATGAGCGAACGCAAGGCAACAGCAAGCAAAGCATCAACATTCCTCACCCCCTTTCGGTCACTCACTCCCTTCCCCCTCCCCTTCCCCCTCCCCCTCCCACAGACACACACACATACCAGGAGGTGTGGTGCGAGGGACGCTGAGATGTCCCTCAAGAGATGAGCGAACGCCCAGCAACCAGCCAGGTTCCAACAATTCCACGTGGTTTTCGTTCAATCCTGTCTCCTTCCCCCCTCCCCTCCCCTCCTTCCCTTCCCACAGACGTACCAGGAGGTGTGGAGCGAGGGACGCGGAGAGATGTCCCTCAAGAGATGCGCAAACGCAGGGCAGCCAGTGAGGGCCTGCATAACAATTCTAGGTGCTTTTCGTTCACTCCTATGCCCTCCTCCTTCCCACAGACGTACCAGGAGATGTGGTGCGAGCGATGCTGAGATGTCTCGCAAGAGATGCGCGAACGCAGGGCACCCAGCGAGGGCCTGCACAGCAAAGAGTTATGTCAAATGATAGAAAGCATGGGATGAGAACTGAAATACGGCGAGAAATTTGGTGGAATACTGAAACATATGGATGGAACCAAAGGCAACCAGCGAGGGCCCCAGAACAGAGTTATGTCAAATTGTGGAAAGTTGGGTGAGCAAAGCATGGGAAGGAATACACGGAAAGAAAAAATACAGGCACACAAAAAAAAAAAAAACAGGCAGAGTCAGGGAAAAAATTGAAGACAGTACGTCATGAGCTGGTTTTGCGAATTCTCAAAAACCAGCTTGCTGCACACAATACAAGGGAGGGAGAATGGAACTGAAAGAGCCTTAGGAAGGGAGGAAGAAGAGTACAAGCTTGGCTACTGAATGGCAGACGGTACCTGAAGCGTGGAGTTGAGGAAACAGAGATTGCCTCTGTTGACAAGTCCCCTGGGAGCAATGGGCACTGCTGCTCGCCCCACTAGGGGCTGGGAACCCAATAGCACCGGGACTACTGCTGGTGGTGGTGCTGCTGCTGGTGGTGCTGCTGCTGCTGCTGCTGGTGGTAATTGTGGTGGTGTTGCTGGCGCTGCTGCTGTTGCTGCTGGTGGGACTACTGCTGCTGGTGCTGGTGGTGGCGGTTGCGAGTCTGTCGCTGATGCTGCTTCAGCTTCCGGTGCTTCTGCTGGAACAGTCGCTGCTGCTGACGATGCTTGCACATGCACTGCTCCCTCTGCTCCTGCTGCGGCTGATGATTGCTCCGCAGCAGCAGTGGCAGCATTAGCGATACCAGCAGCTGATATGGCCGTGGAATTCTCCCCCTCCAGGTCTGTAAACGGCACACTAGCTGCTGCTGCTGCTGGTGACGGTACAGCAGCAACTACAGACTGCCTATGTTGTTCCAGCTGCTGCTCCTGTTGTTGCTGCTGCTGCTGCTGCTGCTGCTGCTGCTGTTGTGGTGTGGGTTTAGACGCGAGAAGAGAAGCCCAGGACTTCGGAGGAGTGTGCTTCGGAGGTGTGTGTTTGGGTGGGGTGTGTTGGGGAGGGGTGTGTTTGGGTGGGCCGTGCTGGGGAGGGCTGTTAGGAGGTTGTGAGGGAGGGGGGGAAGCTGAGGTAGACGGGGCAGCACTGGCAGCAGGAGAGGCCGCATTTGTCGCAGAAGGGGCTGCGTTTGCCGCAGGAGGGAGAGCATCAGGGGCAGTAAGAGTAGGAGGAGCAGCAGCAGTTGCAGCAACACTAGCAGCAAATGAGGCTGCGTTTGCCGCAGGAGGGAGAGCACCAGAGGCAGTAAGAGTAGGAGGAGAAGCAGCAGTTGTAGAAACATGAGAAGTAGACGCGGCGAGAGGAACAGCAAGTGGTTGCGCTGATACCTCTCCCTGCTGCACGTTGTTGTGTTGTGTTACTTGTGGTAGCACCTGAAGTAGCACTTCAGGTGCTACTTGTGCTTGTTCTTGTACTTGTTCTTCTTCTTCTCCGTGTGGTTGTGCTTCTCCTTGTGCGTGCGCGTCTGCCTGTTGCGTCGCTGCCTGTTGCACGTGCATCGCTGACTGCTGTGCCTGCGCTTCTGCCTGTACTTGCACGGCCTCTACCTCTGGTAGACTTTGTGCTGTCCCCTGCAGCTGCCCTGATGCTGCCTCTTGCTGCGTGGCTGTTGCCTGTCGCTGTACGACTGTCGCCTGTTTCTCTGCGACTGTCGTCTGTTGCTCTGCGACTGTCGTCTGTTGTTGCGCGGCTGTCGGCTGTTGTTGCGCGGCTGGCACTGGTTGCTGAACAGGTCGACCCCACACGTGGCGTTTCCAAGCGGAGGGAGGAGCCCCTTGCTGCGGCTGCTGTTGCTGTTGCGCTGATGCATCTGGTTGTGTTGCTTCCTGCTGCTGCGCTGCTGTTGTCGCCTGGTGCTGCGCTGCTGCTGTCGCCTGCTGCTGTGCGACTGTCGCATCTTTCTGGGTGGCTGTCGCATGTTGCTGCGCAGCTGGCACTGCTTGCTCAACAGGTCGACCCCACACGTGGCGATTCCAAGCGGAGGGAGGAGCCCCTTGCTGTGTTTGTGCCTGCTGTTGCTGCTGTGCTTGCTGTTGCTGTTGTTGTTGCTGCTGCTGCTGTTGCTGCTGTTGCTGTTGCTGCTGTTGCTGTTGCTGCTGCGCTTGATGTTGCTGCTGCGGCTGTTGCTGTTGCTGTGTCTGCTGTTGTTGTTGCCCGAATTGCTGCTGGCGTGGCTGTTGCCCCTGTTGCAAACCCCGTTGCCCTTCTCCTCTCCCACCAAAGCCTCTTCCTCCTTCCCCCCTGCCTCTTTCCCCCCTTCCTCTTTCCCCCCATCCGCCTCTTCCTCCCCTTCCTCCCTCCCCCCATCCGCCTCTCCCTCCCCTTCCTCCCTCCCCTCTTCCTCCTCGTCCTCCCCTTCTTCCCCCCCCTCCGCGCTGCTGCTGATTCCCTGATCGCGGTCGTTGTCTTGTAGCCTGCTGCCATTCCTCCTCCCCATCCTCCCTCTCTCCCTCCTTCGCTCCCGTCCTCCCCTCCACGATCACTCCCTCTCTCATCTCCTCTCTCGCTTCCCCTTCCGGCCTTTCCATCTCTTCTTGTCTGACTGTGCGCTGTTCAGTCCCTTCACCGGCAGTCGTTTCGGCGACGAGAGCCGGCTTCAGATCACGAAACTTACACCCTTTAATTTCCGCCGGGGTTTTACGAAAACAAAATACAGTACACCAGCCTTCAATTTCTCGGCAAAACACCAAGGGAAAAGGCTATTGTGAAAGATCGAAGATTGTTCGCGAAACTCTTACTTACCAATCCAGCAAGCCCTGCCCTGACAAAACCTAGGAATTCCAATGGAAAAACTGCAGCGTGCTGCTAACTCTCTAATGTATCACTAAATACTCGAGGGCCTCGCTTTTCGGAAAGTTATACGGGAAGCGAGGTTGCCTCTCTGCGGTTGATATGTAACCTACCTGCGTGAATCCAGGAAAGGAGGGTGTAACGAGGGGAGGAGAGAGAGGGGACAAGCTTTTCTACTGTCAGGGAATTGGAGGGTCTGGTCTGGGATGATGGTGTTGAGGTGTGGGGGCCTGGGAGATTTCGGGATTCTCGAGACTGTCTTGTTGGATGGGGATTCCTGGTTGGTGGGAATCTCAAGGCTTGAAATGTGGTTCTCGCTTCTACTGGTAACTAAGTGCTCGATCGACGGCTGAGATTTACAGAGAAGATGAGAACCAAAACGCATTCTGACAAGATTTGGCCTGGGAACATATTGGGCTGGTTGTACGCGCTACAGAGCAGTAAATTGACTAAAGACATTTTTCACTATGTTACACTGTACGTAACTTGAAAAGGTTCACTTTCCCCGCCTCCCCCACCTCGATTTCTCCAACCAGCACAACCCGCACCGTACCGCCTCTCTTTGCCCAACCGCTTCGCTCTAGGCTCATTTTCTTGCTTGGGACGCTCAGCACCACTGATTACCCGTCATTCCACGTCGCTCCGCGCCATTCCGCGTTCTTCCGCGCCGCCCTGCGTCGCCCCGCGTCGCTCCGCGCCATCTCTCCCCACCTTGTGGAACGCACTCGGAGCGAACCTCTGTCAAATCCGCCGCGTCGAATCGCCTCCACCCACCATCTGCGCGCACGCTACCAGCGACCCGAAGAGGTCCTTCGATCAGGTTCTTCAAAAGGCAACAGCCCTGAGACTTTCACGTTATCGAGCCCGAACTTTTTCTGCCCGAATCTGCCCGAATCTGCCGAATCTGCCCGTATCTGCCGAATCATCCAACCAGCCCGATTCTGAAGTCTATGTGCTCTTCAGATTTCAGTCCTTTCCGATCCGCAAACCCGTGTCCTCGTAACCTGATTCAGTGCCTCTGCGCGACGCGACGCGATTCCATCGACGGCTCTTGCTTGTATCATCTGATTTTAACGGCCGTTAGCCGTTCTATCCCCTCCAGGCAATCGAATTCGATTATCGCTTTTGGCATTCCCTCATTCACCCGCTTTTCTCTCCCGATTCACGGCATTAGCTAGTCCAGTCAAGCCTCTGAGTCGACGCAGAAGAGACCAGATTAACGGCCCGCTTTGCAGCTTCCTCATCCGCGTTGCGCGCCCGATCTTACGGCATTTGCTAGTCCAGACGACTTCTGAGTCTACCCAAATTAGTGGCCTAATCAACCGCCCGCTTTTGCAGCTCCTCCCACACGATCAAATCAACGGTCGGATCGCCATGTCGTCCTCGCAGTCCTCTCAATCCGACGGTCTCGGCGGATCTGCCGCCACGCCGCCAGAGGCGAGTGGAGGCGCGCCGGCGGAGCCGCTCGCAGGGAACGCGCAAGCCGCCAAAGCGCCGTTTAAGATGCCCACACCGGAGGAGATGGCGGCTCAGGAAATGATGAATCACTGCGGCGTGCGAACTGTCATCAGCGGCGTGATGGGTGAGTGCGTGCCTGTCATTGCACCCACCATAGTCACACTCGTTAGTGTCACAGCAGACAAAAGAGCTTTTTAAGATGCCGATACCACGCCACGCCAGAGGAAATGGCGGCTCAGGAGATGATGCAGCACTGCGGCGTGCGAACCGTCATTAGCGGCGTTATGGGTGAGTGCGTGCCTGTCATTGCATAGTCACATTCGATAGTGTCACAACGGGCAGAGGCGCCGTTCAAGTTGCCCACACCGTTTATCAAACCCGTCATATTGTTGTTCCCTGAACCCTCAATCTTGTTGTTCCTCTCACATACTGCTCCTTAAACCCTCACTCCTTCCTCATCAGGTGGCGGCATGGGAGTGATGATGGGTCTGCTGTTCGGTGCCTTGAACCAGCCTCTGAACGTGGAGGAGATGAGCATGCGGTGTCCTCTTAAGCCCGAACCCCACACATTAAACCCTCAATCCTGCTGTTCATTGCAGGGGGCGGCATGGGGGTGATGATGGGGCTGCTGTTTGGTGCCTTGGACCAGCCCTTGCACGTGGAGGAGATGAGCACACGGCAGCAGCTAGTGCATGGGTTCAAGTGAGTGTGCTGCCAGTGCGGTGCTGCCTAGATATTCAACACATTCCCATTCATTTGCCTTGGGTTTGATCTGATGCATGGACATTCACCAGCCCTTGCATGTGGAGGAGATGAGCACGCAGGCAGCAGCTGGTGCATGGGTTCAAGTGAGTGCAATCGGAAGCGCATGCATGGGCTGCATTCATCATTGTAATGATCAGTGGGAATCTGTGTGAATGTGGTGCCATTCTGACCTGCAATCACTAGCCCCTCGCATGTGGAGGAGATGGGCATGCGGCAGCAGCTGGTTCATGTGTTCAAAGTGAGTGCATGCCGTGTGCTGTCACTGCGGTCCGGTCCTGCCCTCTGATCTGATGCATGCGCATTTCACTAGCCCCTCGCATGTGGAGGAGATGGGCATGCGGCAGCAGCTGGTTCATGTGTTCAAAGTGAGTGCATGCCGTGTGCTGTCACTGCGGTCCGGTCCTGCCCTCTGATCTGATGCATGCGCATTTCACTAGCCCCTCGCATGTGGAGGAGATGGGTATGCGGCAGCAGCTGGTTCATGTGTTCAAAGTGAGTGCATGCCGTGTGCTGTCACTGCGGTCCGGTCCTGCCCTCTGATCTGATGCATGCGCATTTCACTAGCCCCTCGCATGTGGAGGAGATGGGCATGCGGCAGCAGCTGGTTCATGTGTTCAAAGTGAGTGCATGCCGTGTGCTGTCACTGCGGTCCGGTCCTGCCCTCTGATCTGATGCATGCGCATTTCACTAGCCCCTCGCATGTGGAGGAGATGGGCATGCGGCAGCAGCTGGTTCATGTGTTCAAAGTGAGTGCATGCCGTGTGCTGTCACTGCGGTCCGGTCCTGCCCTCTGATCTGATGCATGCGCATTTCACTAGCCCCTCGCATGTGGAGGAGATGGGCATGCGGCAGCAGCTGGTTCATGTGTTCAAAGTGAGTGCATGCCGTGTGCTGTCACTGCGGTCCGGTCCTGCCCTCTGATCTGATGCATGCGCATTTCACTAGCCCCTCGCATGTGGAGGAGATGGGCATGCGGCAGCAGCTGGTTCATGTGTTCAAAGTGAGTGCATGCCGTGTGCTGTCACTGCGGTCCGTTCCTGCCCTCTGATCTGATGCATGCGCATTTCACTAGCCCCTCGCATGTGGAGGAGATGGGCATGCGGCAGCAGCTGGTTCATGTGTTCAAAGTGAGTGCATGCCGTGTGCTGTCACTGCGGTCCGGTCCCGCCCTCTGATCTGATGCATGCGCATTTCACTAGCCCCTCGCATGTGGAGGAGATGGGCATGCGGCAGCAGCTGGTTCATGTGTTCAAAGTGAGTGCATGCCGTGTGCTGTCACTGCGGTCCGGTCCTGCCCTCTGATCTGATGCATTCGCATTTCACTAGCCCCTCACATGTGGAGGAGAGGGGCATGCGGCAGCAGCTGGTTCATGGATCCGAGTAAGCTTGCTGTGCGTTTTTCCCGATCACTCCAGATGGCTTAGCACATCACTGCAGATGGCTTAGCACATCACTGCAGATGGCTTAGCACATCACTGCAGATGGCTTAGCACATCACTGCAGATGGCTTAGCACATCACTGCAGATGGCTTAGCACATCACTGCAGATGGCTTAGCACATCACTGCAGATGGCTTAGCACATCACTGCAGGCACAGGGAAAGACCTTTATTCAAAGAAAAGAGTGCTCGTGCACCCTTTCGTCACGGGCTCTCTGATTGCCTGCTCTCCCACTCCAGGCAGATGTGTTTTAAGTCAACTCAAAACACTCTTTTGAGTCGACTCAAAACACACTTTTGAAAGGGGCTGGTTGCCTGCTCTCTCGCTCCAGGCAGACGGCGCAGCGCAGCTGGCACACGGGCAAGACCTTTGCTGTGATGGGTGCGATATTTGCAGAAAAAGGGCTCATGCAGCAAATATTTGCAGAGAAAGGGCTCATGCAGCAAATATTTGCAGAGAAAGGGGTCATGCAGCAAATATTTGCAGAGAAAGGGGTCATGCAGCAAATATTTGCAGAAGATGCAGCGAACCCTCCTGTGTTTACACCTTCCTGTCTCTGTTGGTGTCTCTCGATGTCCCTTGTTTTCTCATTTCAGGCAGATGGCCCAGCGCAGCTGGCACACGGGCAAGACCTTTGCCGTGATGGGGGCAATCTTCTCAGCATCAGAGTGCATGGCGGAGAAGGCAAGGGCGAGGCACGATGAAGTGAACACTGTGATTGCTGGCTGTGTCACTGGGGGAGCGCTGTCAGCCAGAGGTGAGTTCTTTACCGCACCCCACCACACTACACCGCACAGTGCACAGTGTAAGAGATGGGAGCAATCTTCTCAGCGTCAGAGTGCATGGCGGGGAAGGCAAGGGCGAGGCACGATGAGGTCAACACCGTCATTGCTGGCTGCGTCACTGGGGGAGCGCTGTCCGCTAGAGGTGCGTCTGAGTGTGCATCTCAGTACTGGTAGTGATGGGGGCAATCTTCTCAGCGTCAGAGTGCATGGCGGGGAAGGCAAGGGCGAGGCACGATGAAGTCAACACAATCATTGCCGGCTGTGTGACTGGGGGAGCACTCTCAGCTAGAGGTGGGTGGTTCACCATTCAACACCGCACCTCACCACACAACACCGCACCTCACCACACACCACCGCACATAGTAACGGATGGGCATGGCGGAGAAGGCAAGGGCGAGTCACGGTGAATCGAACACAGTGACTGCTGGTTGTGTCACGGGAGGAGCACTCTCAGCCAGAGGTGGGTGGTTCACCATTGCATTGTCAGGGTGACTGCATTTCCAGCTACCACTGTCAGTGATGGGAGCGATCTTCTCAGCGTCAGAGTGCATGGTGGTAGTGATGGGAGGTAGTGATGGGGGCGATCTTCTCGGCGTCAGAGTGCGAGAAGGCGAGGGCGAGGCACGATGAAGTCAACACCATCATTGCAGGCTGCGTAACTGGGGGAGCACTCTCAGCCAGAGGTGGGTGCGTGGCGTTGAGGCAATCACAGTCAACACATTCATCGCTGGCTGTGTGACTGGGGGAGCGCTATCAATTGAAGGTGTTGGACATGAATGTGCTGGACAGAAGGTTATTGAGGCGCCTCAAAACTGAGACGATTTTTTAGGCACCTCAAAACTGAGACGATTTTTGAGGCGCCTCAAAAAGCACGGCCAGTGCTGGCATGCAGGCATGCATGCATGCATGTGATGTGATGTACTGGCTGTTGTACCTCTCCAGTGTCAAGTCGTTCTGTATCTCTCATTTTTCTTCTCCCCCTTCCCTTCTCGCCCCTATCCCCTCTCCTCTCTCACTGCAGCGGGACCTCAAGCAGCATGCATGGGGTGTGCTGGCTTCGCTGCCTTCTCTCTTCTCATTGAGAAGGTTCTAGAGCGATACCACTAGTATTGCACCACCCTTACTAGCACCACTATCACTAGCGTGCTGCTCGACCATGCATGACAAGTGCTGCTGGCGGGGGTGTACGGTAACTTCACTTACCGCTCCTGCTGGAACCACGCTGTGCTGGCCTTGCTGAATCTCGCTTCTCATTGAGAAGGTTCTACAGTGATACCACTAGGGCGGTATTGCTGCCTGCCGGGCTGTCTTTCTTGACTGCCAGGATCGAAGGCTGGCTTTGCTGCCTTCTTTTTCTCATTGAGAAGGTGCTAAAGCGATACCACTAGGTCAGTTTTGCTCTTTCTAAACAACTACTTGCGTAGAACGAGTCTAAAGCGACACCACTAGGGCGGTTCTGCTACGTACTTCGAAACCACTCACCCCACCCTTGTCAGGGTAGATACCTGTGGTAACTAGCTACGTGTACAATGGATCAATATTGGATGAAAATTTGAAGAAGCCTGGTGATCTTGTTATGGCATGGTTAGCTGCGGCTGCCAGTCAGTAGTGCAACAATATGTCGATCAGCATGTAACCATGATTAGCATGGAACAATATGGTAACATGGAATGGTGATCTGATGCATGCCCAATGCGCATCCCATCAGCTTCCTCTTCCAGCTTCTTTTGAGGTGCACCAACCTCATGAGAGCCAGGTGAAGTAGTACTTCTTTGTCACCGGTACCATACCAGTACTGTAAGTGAGTGAGGAAGAGAAGCTGAAATTACCATACCATAGGACGCAAAAACCCCTAGTACTTCTAGGGAGGCAAAATGATCCCGCCAACCGGATTCGAACCAGTGACCTAAGGATTGCTCAACTACAGTCCTCCGCTCTACCAACTGAGCTATAGCAGGACGACGATCGCGTTTCTTGAGAATTTATAAATCATTGAAATTTCTCCAAAAACTGCAATCCAAGAGCCTCTAGGGCCCTACTTGCACATCAAACTCCAAACAGAGTTTATTGTAACCTGGATTCTTCTCTGATACAACAAGCCCTCTATCAACTGGACCTGGGCCGTAGCTTCGGCTGTGCTGCTCCTCGCATGACATACGACTTCCTCCCACTCTGCTGCTGCTCCTGCTCTACCAAAGCGGGACCCAGCCGCCACGCCGCCTCTGAAGCCACGTCTAGAGGAATCTTCTCGCGGTACAGCCATCGGCCTGACTCTGGGTCACGCACAAAGAGGGATTTCTCGACTAGGATCTGGTTGTCGGTGGTGGTGCCGTGCTTGTAGGCGTAGACTGCTCGGAACGAGACAAAAGACTCCTGTGGGGGAAGGAACCAGGGAGTGAGGGAGAAAGGGGAGCAAGAGCACGTAGGGGGATATTTTCGAGACGTCTCAAAAATAATATTGTTACACGTGGCTTCTCCTGTGGGGGGAGGAACCAGGGAGTGAGGGAGAAAGGGGAGCAAGAGCACGTAGGGGGATATTTTCGAGACGTCTCAAAAATAATATTTTTACACGTGGCTTCTCCTGTGGGGGGAGGAACCAGGGAGTGAGGGAGAAAGGGGAGCAAGAGCACGTAGGCGGATATTTTCGTGGTACAGCCAGTGGCCCGAGTCTGGGCCGCGCACGAAGCGGGATTTCTCAACGTGGATTTTATTGTCGGTGGTGGTGCCGTGCTTGTACGTTGTAGATTGCTCGGAACGAGACAAAGGCCTCCTGTGGAAAGAGGGAGGCGGGGTGAGAGCAGGGGGAATATGGTTATCGGAAGAAGGGGGAATATGGTTATCGGGAGAAGGGCCAGTTGAGAGGAGGGGGGGATGAGGATTTGGATGTCGGGTGGTGGTGGCACAGCCACACACACTACCTACATGCACACCCCCTACACTCACATCGTCATTCTCCCCCTCCTTATTGGATAGGTTCTCCAGGCGTTTGAAGACCAGCTGCTTGCTTGCACGTCTCCTCGAAAGCTAAGGCATGCACCCTGTTACAACAATCATTGCGCCACAGCCACACTCCCTACACGCACACCCCCTACACTCACATCATCATTCTCCCCCGCTTCAGTGGAAAGAACCTCCAGGCGTTTGAAGACCAGCCACTTACACGTCTCCTCGCAGTCAGCAGTCAGCTTCTTGAGCCCCTCTGCTCCCCCGGGTGCCAGTTTTGAACCAACTCAAAAATCACCTCGGTTAGACATTAATATAGTTACATCCCGTACACTCACATCATCATTCTCCCCCTCCTCAGTGGAAAGGATCTCGAGGCGTTTGAACACCAGCCGCTTGCACGTCTCCTCGCAGTCTGCAGTCAGCTTCTTGCGCCCCTCTGCTCCCCCGGGCGCCATGTTGGGGTTGTCCTCGTGTGTTGTGCGCACGATGTAGGGAATCACACCCTTGGCAAAGGCTGAGTAACGTGCCTCTGTAGGGGGAGAAAAGGAGGGCAGGCAGGTAAGGGATCAAGGCAGGTGTGTTGTGTTGCGCCCCTCTGCTCCCCCGGGGGCCATCCCATGTTGGGGTTGCGTTCATGTGTTGTGCGCACGATGTAGGGAATCACACCCTTGGCAAAGGCTGAGTAACGTGCCTCTGGAGGGGGAGAAAAGGAGGGCAGGCAGGTAAGGGATCAAGGCAGGTGTGTTGTGTTGCGCCCCTCTGCTCCCCCGGGGGCCATCCCATGATGGGGTTGCGTTCATGTGTTGTGGGCACGATGTAGGGAACCACACCTTTGGCAAGAGAAGTATAGCGAGCCTCTGCAAAGGGAGGAGAAAGTGGAAAGGGCAGAAAAGATTTCAGAAATTGGTGATCTGCACACCCCTCTGCTCCCCCGGGTGCCATCCCCATGTGTTGTGCGCACGATATAGGAAATCACACCGTTTGCAAAGGCTGGATAGCGTGCCTCTGGAAAGGGAGACAAGGAGGGTTCAGAGAGGTGGGGAGAGAGTGAAGGAGGGCAGGAAAGGGTTGACGAGGCACGCTATTCGGCCTATTTTTGAGTCGACTCTGCTAAGGTGGTGTGTTGCGCCCCTCTGCTACCCCATGAGCCGTGTTGGGGTTGTCGTCCCCGTGTGTGTTGTGCACACGAGGTAGGGAATCACACCCTTGGTTGGCAAAGGCCCAGTACCGCGCCTCTGGAAAGGGAGGAGAAAATGGAAAGGGCAGAAAAGAGTTCAGGATTGGTGTTCAGGGAGGGCAGGAAAGGGTTGAAGAGAGGGTGTGTGTTGCGCCCCTCTGCTACTACCCCATGGGCCGCGTTGGGGTTGTCCCCATGTGTGTTGTGCGCACGAGGTACGGAATCACACCCTTGGCAAAGGCTGAGTAGCGCGCCTCTGGAAAGAAAGAGTAGGGGATCACTTCACAAAGGTTCAGGGTTTAAGGCACCTGAGGTGTATTTTGAGGCGCCTCAAAAGGCAAAGGCCGAGTACCGCGCCTCTGGAAAGAAAGAGAAGCGGATCACTTCACAAAGGTTCAGGGTTTAAGGCGTCAGGTACCACAATGGTAACCATGTTACACACCAAGATTCTGGTAACCATAATTTCAGTGTGCTCACTCATGAGAAAAAAAAGCGTCTGGTTCCTTCCTTCACACCCCCCCTTCCCCCCTCCTCCCCCCGTCCCCCCTCCCCATGGTACAGCAATGGCTACCATGTTACTGACGAAGATTTTGGTTACCATGATTGCAGTGTACTCACTCATGAGGGAAACTGCGTCTGGTTCCTTCACCCCTCCATTTTACCGCGCGCAGAATTTCTCCTATGGTACTGCAATGGTTACCATGTTACGCACACCAGTTACAACTCACTCATGAGGGAAACAGCGTCTGGTTCCTTCACCCCCCCATGGTACCGCGCGCAGCACTCCTTGTATGCGCGCTTCTCCCCCTCCCCGCCCCCCCCGCACGGACACACCGCAGCTTCCGCCGCTTCCGCCCCCGCTCCCCCCGCTTTTCCCACTGGCGCAGATCCTGGAGCTCCGGCGGCGCCAAGCTCCTCCAGCAGTTTGCTGCTGCCGGCGCTGCTGCCGGCCGGCTTGGCCTTGCTGCCGGCCGCCGTCTTCTTTCCGAAGCCTCTCCCCGCTTGCGCGGTGACGAGCGCGGGGGAAGGGGACCGGACGGGGAGGCGAATGGATGCTTTTTGCGAAATGTTTGGGAAGACGTTTGTAGGCTGAAGAGACGAAAGGTTGGACGCGTTGAGGGTGCCGTGCGGTTTGTATCGGGGATGGAGTGTACGCGAGGACAGCAAGGCGTGCGTCCTCACGCTTGCACTCATTTTCGCAATGTGGAAGTCCTCGACAAAAGCTGACCCGAAATCGCGAGAAGCTTGCGAAATTGCGATATATATCCTTGGAAACTCGAGCACCCGTAGCCCGTACACGAAAGGTGTCCTTTTTATGAATTGATTGCCCGTATACTATCCTGAAAACTCGCAGCACAGGTAGAGATTCTAGCTGTGCCTGGAGGTTGGAACCGTGACCTGCAGATAATCACGAAGACCGAGGGCGTGTCTAGTATGGCAGTTAATGTTGAAAACTTGTGAGCCTTAGTCGAACCAATGCGCACAGCTTGAAACTTTGTGTGTTATAAGTGCCAGTGTTTGCAACAAAGGCTCCCGTGCGAACTGTTTAAGGAGGTGCTCCAAACTGGTTCAACCTCGAGGGAAAATATATATACGTCTATTTGTGGAATCCACCGTACTTGTTCAAATGCGAAGTTCTTAGTATCGAGTATCAACAGCGTGGGATGTTCGCAGCGTCTATGAAGTTCCGTCACCAAACCAAACATTTCCTCTTACTGGATTGGTCGACTGACGACCTCGTGTTGTATCGCGTACGCGCCCGCATTTCGCGCTCACAGCTCCAGACCCTCCTACATGTTTCCGACACAACCTCACGACATCGTGTTTCCTAGTAATAGGCCTCCCAACCAGGTCATTTCACCCGGTCAATAGGATCAGTGGGACAATCGTCAAGCTGGTCTTTTTCCTGAATTGCAATGTCCAACCAATAAATGTGCTGAATTACCATCAGGCGAGTGCCAAGTTCCGCGAAACTTAGCGAATATCGCGAAATTTCAGAAGCAGCAGCCTGCCTAGAATCGTGACTCCGTTGTGGTTTCTGACACGACATGCGCGACCGTCGACTAGTTCCAGCGGCGCATTTTGATTCATAAAAAGGAAGTATATTTTACGAAAATTTGGGTCGATTTCTGGGACAATCTATATCGCGGATGGGGTGCAGCGGATGGGTTCTGGTCCCGCTCTTGGCGCTCACCGTGCTTGGCGCCGCGATTCCCGCGGGACAAGGAATGCCGCAGATCAGCCCGGAATTAGCGGAAGCTGCAAAGCGCCTTCACGAGGTAGGCTCCTATGCTGGTTCCCCCTGTTCCCCACCCCTCTCCACCCTTCCCAGTCCTGGACCCTAGCAGACGACACCACTCGCTCGCCCTCGCCGCTCTCTTTCCCCCCGGACTTTCCCCCCAGTGCCCCACCTAGAGGACTGCACCGCCAAGACTGCGCTGAGGGTGAAGGCAGAGGCGAGATTGCACCGCCAACACTGCATTATAACTCATCCCCACCCCTCTCCACCGCCCCCCATCCCTCCCCACCCTCTACAGGCATGGACCAAAGTCTATAACCTAGCAGACGACACCACTCGCTCGCCCTCGCCGCTCTCCTTCCCCCGGACGTCCCTCCAGCGCCCCACCTGGAGGACTGCACGGCCAAGACTGCGCTGAGGGTGAAAGCAGAGGCGCGTGGGGCAAACGGGGAGGACCCTGAGTGGGTTCGGCCGGGCAAGTGCTGCAACTGCACGCCCCAGCCGCCGTGGGTGAGTCTATTGGCCCCACAAATCGTCCCCACCTAGAGAGAGAATTGCACGGCCAAGATGGCGCTGAGACTGAAGGCAGAGGCGAGGGGGGCGCATGGGGAGGACCCTGAGTGGGTTCGGCCGGGCAAGTGCTGCAATGCAACTGCACGCCCCAGCCGCCGTGGGTGAGTGAGTTTGTATTTAGATGGTATTGGTAAGGTCGAGCACAGTGCAAGCAGCAAAGACCCTGAGCGGGTGCGACCGGGCAAGTCCTGCCACTGCACGCAACTCACTTCTCTCTTTCCTGCCACCATCCCCCACAACTTCACATCACACACATCCCCCGCTCTCCTTCCCTCTTGCTCTCCACTCCTCCACTCCATTCCCCTCTCCCCCCCTGACCCGTTTCCCCAAAACCCAGATCCGCGGTTCCGATGCGGCGAATCTCGCGCTGACACGTGTCTTCCAGCGGGACCTGTGGGAGCGGCAGTTCCCCGCCAGCTGTGCGGGGCGGCGGCTAATGATTACCGACTGGCCGCCAAAGCACCACGGCACGGGCAACATGGTGCATGTGATGGGGTCGTTTCTGAATGCTGCTGTTCGGCACAACAGGACGCTCGTGATCCGCCCCCGCACCTTCCACCGCGCCAGTGGGCAGGAGTGCGCAGGTACTCAACCCAAGCCCCTCACCACCCCAAGCACTGGCCCTCCAAGCAAGCACCATCCCCCCACCCAAGCACCACGGCACGGGCAGCATGGTGCATGTCATGGGGCCGTTTCTGAATGCGGCTGTGAGGCACAATCGAACTCTTGTGATTCGCCCCCGCACCTTCCACCGTGCCAGTGGGCAGGAGTGCGCAGGTGAGGTGGGGGAGGGGGGAGGGGGAGGAGGGGGTGGGGGGGGGGAGTGGGGGGCGTGCAGCGTGCAGTGTGCTAGCAAAGAGTTCTAGCAAAGAGTTCGGCACCCCAAGCACCCCCTAAAGTGCCACCCGAAGCACTGCCCACCAAGCACCACGGCACCGGCAGCATGGTGCATGTGGTGGGGTTGTTTCTGAATGCGGCTGTGCGGCTAGTTTTGAGGCACCTCGAAGCTAGACTGTGCAGCACAATCGAACTCTTGTCATCTGCCCTCGCACCTTCCACCGCGCTAGTGGGCAGGAGTGTGCAGGTGGGAGTGGGGAACGGGGTACATGTGGGTAGTGGGTTAGGAAGGGAATCAGCACACCAGAATGCTCGTCATCCGCCCTCGCACCTTCCTCCGCGCCAGTGGGGGGGAGTGTGCTAGGGAGAGATACAAGGGGTTGGGTGGTACAGCACAGGTGGGGAGTTTAAGGAAGGGAATGGCTGTGCGGCACACCAGAATGCTCGTCATCCGCCCTCGCACCTTCCTCCGCGCCAGTGGGGGGGAGTGTGCTAGGGAGAGATACAAGGGGTTGGGTGGTACAGCACAGGTGGGGAGTTTAAGGAAGGGAATGGCTGTGCGGCACACCAGAATGCTCGTCATCCGCCCTCGCACCTTCCTCCGCGCCAGTGGGCAGGAGTGTGCAGGTGCGAGTGAAGCAGGGTAGGGTGTGGAGTGTTGAGTCGACTTTAAACTCAACTTATCACACAGGGTACAGTGTGGAGTGTGTCAGGGAGGGGATCAGCACACCAACCAAACACCCTCTTAAAGCACTTCCCAGTAACCCCCGTTGCACTGGCCGCCAAAGCACACCACGGGACGGGCAGCATGGTTCATGTGACATGGGGTCAGTCTGTCTCAGCGCTCATCACTCCACAGTCTTCAACCCTTGCCGACTCTATTGCCTTGCCATGCCACTGGCACCCCGCACCTCAGACATTGGACAGGAGGGCGAGTGGGAGTGCTACTTCTTCCCCGTCGCCTCCCCAGACTGCCTCAAAGTCGCGTTAGCAGCAGAGGCAGCAGCACCCATTGCTCTGTTCAACGACACCAAGGAGACGGTGCTGGCTTCGACGACTCCAGTGGTCATCTGTAATGACACACACTACCACCACGACGCTGCTAGAGCTGCCAGGTGGGTGCTGCCAGGTGGGTGCTGCCAGGTGGGTGCTGCCAGGTGGGTGCTGCCAGGTGGGTGCTGCCAGGTGGGTGGATGGGTGGGCTGCATACAACACATGGTGCTCGTTTCAGCTACTCCAGTGGTCATCTGTAATGACACACACTACCACCACGACGCTGCTAGAGCTGCCAGGTGGGTGCTGCCAGGTGGGTGCTGCCAGGTGGGTGCTGCCAGGTGGGTGCTGCCAGGTGGGTGGATGGGTGGGCTGCATACAACACATGGTGCTCGTTTCAGCTACTCCAGTGGTCATCTGTAATGACACACACTACCACCACGACGCTGCTAGAGCTGCCAGGTGGGTGCTGCCAGGTGGGTGCTGCCAGGTGGGTGCTGCCAGGTGGGTGCTGCCAGGTGGGTGCTGCCAGGTGGGTGGATGGGTGGGCTGCATACAACACATGGTGCTCGTTTCAGCTACTCCAGTGGTCATCTGTAATGACACACACTACCACCACGACGCTGCTAGAGCTGCCAGGTGGGTGCTGCCAGGTGGGTGCTGCCAGGTGGGTGCTGCCAGGTGGGTGCTGCCAGGTGGGTGGATGGGTGGGCTGCATACAACACATGGTGCTCGTTTCAGCTACTCCAGTGGTCATCTGTAATGACACACACTACCACCACGACGCCGCCAGAGCTGCCAGGTGGGTGCTCCTCCCCTCTCTCGCTTTGCCAAGATTCCTGCTCCTTTCCATGTGTGTTGGCAGCAGCAGAAGCAGCAGAGGCAGCAGCGCCAATTGCTCTGTTCAATGACACCAATGTGACGGTTCTGGCTTCGGCTACTCAGGTGGTGATCTGTAATGACACACACTACCACCACGACGCCGCTAGAGCTGCCAGGTGGGTGCTGCCAGGTGGGTGCTGCCAGGTGGGTGCTGCCAGGTGGGTGCTGCCAGGTTATAAGGCTATGCTGTGATGGTGCTCAATGGTGGTGGCGTCGGCGACTCAAGTGGTGATCTGTAATGGCACGCGTTACCACCACAACGCCGCTAGAGCCACCAGGCAGGAGGGTGCTCCTCTCTCTCCCTCTACCTTAGAATCCTGCTTCTTTCCATACCCCCCGTTCTTGCTTTGAGACGTCTCAAAACACTTCTTCAAACACGTGGCTATTCTTCTGGTTCCTGTAGATTTTTGTTGGCGTGGAAATTACCTTCCCGCTTACGTCGAAGACTGATTCAATCGAGGCTGCGACCTGTTGCAGCGAACCTCTCGCGCGACACAAGTGGTTACCCCACCTCTTCGGTTCCAGATTCCAACCACTCCGAGGATTCCAATTCTGGTTCCTAGAGATTGGACCGAAGCTGTCTGCTCCTCTCGTCGCCTCTTTCACATTCGATCTTCATTCCCGTCATGTCCTGGTTAGCCTAGCCTGAGCGTAGAGTATTTTAGCCAGTTTTCTTCATTTCTGATCTTTAGTTTCAGGCTTGTACTGATGAAGGCTTGCAAAAGCCGAAACTAGTTTGCAATGTCCCTGATTCTTTAGTGAAGATTTGTTTTAAACTGGCTCTCTCAACAACGTTTTCAAGCTAAGCACACCAGGCTCCTTCCGCCATTTCTCATGGAGTTTGTTTCGTTGTCCTAAACAACACGAGTTGATGGAAGTAAGGCCTCCGCAGCCCACCTGTCCTCTCTTGACAGCTCCTGCACCTTTTAACACGGTTGTGGCCGAAGGCGTTTCATCTTCTGATAACGATTCATCCGACTCAGAGGTCCTTTACGAGACCTCACGTTTCTTCGTTTTTCGCGCTACTAAGCGTCAGCGGGAGGAATCGGAAGATTCTCGACGGCTGGATAACGGGAAATTTGAGTTTACTCCGGTTCCATACTCCATCACACATCCTAAGACATTACGACGACAACGATTTAAAACTCCAAAAAGAGTAGCGTCCGCGTCACCTGCTATGGCTTCTAACGCAGACAATGCAGGTGTTAATGTGATCCACGGAGTGAATATCTCCCAGAGACCGCTGGAAGCGGCTTTAACGCCAGATGGCGGTCAAGGACAGGAATCAGGCCCTATGCTACATGATCTTGGATCTAGTTTTGGCCACGAGTTATGTCCACCTCCATTCAAGAAGTGGCAACAAGAAGCTATCTCTAAAGGCATCAAATCATACAACACTTTTCTGAGCCTCAAGCAACAGGTTGCTAAAATGAAGCTGATTAACAGCCGAGGAGAATTACTTCACAGTATGAGGACCAAGGCTGTCCAGTTTCAGACCTCCAATGAAGCAATCAAAAAAGTCGCTGATGACAAGATTTCTTCTTTGCATAATGATTCTCTCAAGCTCCAGCAAGAAGTTTTCATTAAAGCTAAAGAAGAACTTATGGCTACGGCTTTTTCAGAAGCCAACAGTGCTGCTACTCTCCTGGATGGGTTAATCTCCACTTATATTAATGGCATTAAAGCCATGGAGGACGATCCACGACGCAACAAAGCCGTTGAGGTCATGGAATACTTCAAGGTCCTACTTATCCAGGAAGCTAATCAAGCTATCGAGATACAGCAAACTAAAGCCTTCATGGACTTTCATGAGAATCAGCGGTTAAAGAACGAGGCGGAGATGGTGAAGAAGGCAGCTCAGGAGGCGCTCCAGAAAATGGAGACTGAGCCCAGTATGCAAGAAGTTGCCAAGGATGTTGTAGATTCAAAGCTCTCCGCGGTGCTTCAACGCCTTGAAAAACTGGAACTGCTTAACCAGCCATCCTCCACACAGAAACAGCAGCAACAGCAGGGACAGCAGCAGCAGCAGCAGCAGCAGCAGCAACAGGTACAGCAGCAGAAGGCGCCAAAGCAGCCTCAGCAGCAGAACCAGCAGCAGCAGCAGCAACCTGCAGGTGATCAGAGGGATAAGAAGAAGAAGAATAAGAGATGTTACCCGCATCGGCCAAAAAACGGAGGAGGCCCCGCAAGGGGTCAGCACAACTAAGCAGCCAAGAACTAGCACTCCGGTGGTTTGGTAGGATGACAGAGTCCCAGGCTAAGACTCGCATCACCAACCACGGAATTCACAACTTGAGCTCTCATACCTTGACTCCTGCTGAACGCAATGTTCTTGGACTCGGGCTTAAGTTTGTGTTGCCGCACTCACCTCCATTTTCTTCCTCTGACATCACTAAAGATTTTACGAACCTGTTCAGGTCAATTAGACTCCAGGAATTCTTTAAAGGAGAAGGCCGTTCCGACAGCCGTTTCCGCGTCAGCAATCCTGACTGGCTGCCTGAAAAGGACGAGCAGCTGGAAGCAGTGTTCGAGGAGACAAGGAAAGATTTATCTTTGCTTTTTTCTCGACCAATTGTTCGCAAAGGGCCTTTCCTTCCCAAAGGTTACTACAAGGCCATTTCTGAGCTCTCTTCCAACACTGACCTAAACATCAAGCCGGCTGACAAGAATTTAGGGATCACTCTGATGGATAGATCGTCATACATTACCGAGTGTTTTAACCACCTTCTGGACAGGAGTAACAAGGAAGTTTCGACGTCAGACCCTGATTTTGAAGATCCTCGAATCACGGTCTTAGCCAAGCTGTCAGACATCCGTTTCAATTTCGAACCGCTGCTGCCTAAGTATCTCTGGAATTTCTTTCAACACCCATCGGTTAACGGCTGGAAACCCGCCATTTTTTACGTCATCATGAAAGTCCACAAGAAAGTACCTGTCGGAAGGCCCATCGCCGCGTCACATTCCTGGGTGACCGCGAATGTTAGTCGCTGGCTTGATACAGCTTTACGACCTTTGGTACTCCGGCAGCCTACATACCTGAGAGATTCTTTGTCGCTGCTTCTTCATTTGGAGAAGACCCCGTTCCCGAAAAACAATCTCCTGCTCGCTACTTATGATGTTCAGGCGCTCTACCCTTCAATTCCTCTTCGGGAGGGTGTCGATGTCGTCAGATCCTTTTTAGAACGCGACCCTCTGCACTTCCCGAACGCACCTGTCATTATGGCGTTGCTGGAATGGGTGATGTTCAATTCGTACGTGGATTTTAACGGGAGACTGTTTCGGCAAATACAGGGAACGGCAATGGGAACCTCGGTGGCTGTTTGCTTCGCTATCCTCTACATGAGCAGACTGGACGAGCTGTTACGAGCGCGTATGGGGAACAAACTTCCTCTGCACGTGACGTTCTTGCTTCCCCTCCCTGTCGTGATTTTTGAGGCGCCTCAAAAATCCCTCTACCTTAGAACCCTGCTTCTTTCCATACCCCCTGTTCTTGCTGAAGTGTTTTGAGACGTGTTTGAAGAAGTGTTTTGAGACGTCTCAAAACACTTCTTCAAAAATCCCTCTACCTTAGAACCCTGCTTCTTTCCATACCCCCTGTTCTTGCTGAAGTGTTTTGAGACGTGTTTGAAGAAGTGTTTTGAGACGTCTCAAAACACTTCTTCAAAAATCCCTCTACCTTAGAACCCTGCTTCTTTCCATACCCCCTGTTCTTGCTGAAGTGTTTTGAGACGTGTTTGAAGAAGTGTTTTGAGACGTCTCAAAACACTTCTTCAAAAATCCCTCTACCTTAGAACCCTGCTTCTTTCCATACCCCCTGTTCTTGCTGAAGTGTTTTGAGACGTGTTTGAAGAAGTGTTTTGAGACGTCTCAAAACACTTCTTCAAAAATCCCTCTACCTTAGAACCCTGCTTCTTTCCATACCCCCTGTTCTTGCTGAAGTGTTTTGAGACGTGTTTGAAGAAGTGTTTTGAGACGTCTCAAAACACTTCTTCAAAAATCCCTCTACCTTAGAACCCTGCTTCTTTCCATACCCCCTGTTCTTGCTGAAGTGTTTTGAGACGTGTTTGAAGAAGTGTTTTGAGACGTCTCAAAACACTTCTTCAAAAATCCCTCTACCTTAGAACCCTGCTTCTTTCCATACCCCCTGTTCTTGCTGAAGTGTTTTGAGACGTGTTTGAAGAAGTGTTTTGAGACGTCTCAAAACACTTCTTCAAAAATCCCTCTACCTTAGAACCCTGCTTCTTTCCATACCCCCTGTTCTTGCTGAAGTGTTTTGAGACGTGTTTGAAGAAGTGTTTTGAGACGTCTCAAAACACTTCTTCAAAAATCCCTCTACCTTAGAACCCTGCTTCTTTCCATACCCCCTGTTCTTGCTTCCCCTCCCTGTCGTGGTCTTTCCTCATCAGCCCCTGGGTGGCGCCTGACGACAGAACCCCCCCCCCCCCCCCCCCCCCCCCCCTCCCCCCTAGAGCTAGAGCATCCGTTCACCATCGAGAGCACCGTACCTCTTTCCGCCCCTCTCCACACCCTCTCATCTCTTGCTTTCCGCACTTCCCTGTCATGCCCTTGTCCTCGCCCCATCAGCCCCTGGGTGGCGCCTGACGGCAGACCCCCAGGGAGAGAGCATCCATTACCCATCTATCTCCCTTCATGTACCGCTTCCCTCCACTCCCTCTCCTCCCTTCCTTCACCCCATCAGCCTCTGGGTGGCGCCTGACGGCAGACCGCCGGAGCTAGAGCATCCATTCACCATCGAGCAGCTGGGGAGGATCTGGATGGCCAACGACAACCACTGCTCTGACTCCTCATCTCCCTTCCCTCTCCACACCCGCTCTATTTTCTCCACACCCTTGCCCTCACCCTACCAGCCTCTGGGTGGCGCCTGACGGCAGACCGCCGGAGCTGGAGCATCCATTCACCATCGAGCAGCTGGGGAAGATTTGGCCGGCCAACGACAACCACATTGGGGTGAGTGGCACGTTGGGGTGAGCAGCACATTGGGGTGAGCAGCACATTGGGGTGAGCAGCACATTGGGGTGAGCAGCACATTGGGTTGAGCAGCACATTGGGGTGAGCAGCACATTGGGGTGAGCAGCACATTGGGGTGAGCAGCACATGGGGGTGAGGAGCACATGGGGGTGAGCAGCACATTGGGGTGAGCAGCACATTGGGGTGAGCAGCACATTGGGGTGAGCAGCACATTGGGGTGAGCAGCACATTGGGGTGAGCAGCACATTGGGGTGAGCAGCACATTGGGGTGAGCAGCACATTGGGGTGAGCAGCACATTGGGGTGAGCAGCACGTTGGGGTGAGCAGCACGTTGGGGTGAGCAGCACGTTGGGGTGAGCAGCACGTTGGGGTGAGCAGCACGTTGGGGTGAGCAGCACGTTGGGGTGAGCAGCACGTTGGGGTGAGCAGCACGTTGGGGTGAGCAGCACGTTGGGGTGAGCAGCACGTTGGGGTGAGCAGCACGTTGGGGTGAGCAGCACGTTGGGGTGAGCAGCACGTTGGGGTGAGCAGCACGTTGGGGTGAGTGGCACGTTGGGGTGAGCAGCACGTTGGGGTGAGCAGCACGTTGGGGTGAGCAGCACGTTGGGGTGAGCAGCACATTGGGGTGAGCAGCACATTGGGGTGAGCGGCACATTGCAACATCACCAGCCGCAATTGACTTTTTGCCCCCCTTCCCCCTTGTCTTTCCCCTTCAATCAGGAAAGCTGGTGGCGGTCCCAAACTGCGCTGGCCGTCCGCTCTCCTCTGCCACAATACCAACCGCATGCGCCTTGTTTCTCTCCCCCTTTCCCCCACCCCTCGTCCCATTAAACAGGAGCGCTGGTGGCGGTCGCAAACCGCACGCTTTCTCATGCGCTGGCCCTCTGCTCTCCTCTGCCACATCACCAACCGCGTCCGCCACAACACCTACGGAATGACTGTAGCAGAGCGGGTTGTAGCCGCTACAGCCAAGCAGCAATCCATACTCCACTCCACACCCCCCAACACTCCGGAATCCCAGCACTTGAACACCCTCCCCGACGCCTCTTCTGCTGTTCCCCCATCCGTTGCTTACAAGTCGAGCCTAGCCGGGACTGTATGGCAGATGAAGGGGTTTGCGGGGTGTGTGGGAACGAGGTGTAATGAGTCCGAGGTGTGTGCGGGAGCGGGGAGTGCGAATGCGGGGGGAGGAGCGGCGGTGGAGTTTTCCTCGTCACAAGATGAACCGTTTATATTCCGTCCGTATGTCAGCCTGCACGTGCGGCTGAGCGACAAATACCTCGAGATGAAGCTACACTTTTTCGCGACTTACATGTATTTTATGTATAAGTTGCGGGCACACGTACCGAACCTGGAGCACGTTTGGCTCAGCACAGAGATGCAGGTGAGCTTCTGTGTATAGGTGAGCCTGTGGTTCTGCTTATAAGGGGTACACTCAACCAGGTGAGCTAGTGGTACAAGTTGCGGGTGCACGTGCCGAACCTGGAGCATGTGTGGCTCAGCACGGAAATGCAGGTAAGCTTCTGTGTATAGGTGAGCCTGTGGTTCTGCTTACAAGGGGTACGCTCAAGCAGGTGAGTGAGCTTGTTGTATAAGCTGCGGTGCAGGCGCACGTGCCGAACCTGGAGCATGTGTGGCTCAGCACAGAGATGCAGGTAAGCTTGTGTGTCTGCTTATAAGGAGAACAGTGATGCAAGCATGTGAGCGTTTGTATGAGGTAATGGAATGTATCATGTCTTCCCCACTCCCACCCCTCTCTCCCCACCCCCCCTTTCCATATTATCTCCTCCCTTTCCTCACATTCAGTACCCTCTTCCCTCTTCTTCACGTATCCCCTTCCCTTCCACACATCCCATTACCCACCTCTTAACAGCAAGTCCTCCTCCTCCCCATCCCCATACCGAATGTGTGTCACCTTCCCTGTCCAACTCCGTCTCTTAGAGTGTGATTGGCCTGATTGACATAACTCCAACTCCATTTCCCCGCTGCCATATAACGAGCCCTCTCCCTTTCCCTCCCGACCTCCCTGGCAGAGTGTGATAGAAGAAACTTCCAGCTTCCCGGATTGGACCTTCCACTACACCACGAGTGGGCGAGTGACGAGTGCAACGCAGATGCAGGAGGAGCATGTGAAGGACAAGCAGCGCACGGGAGAGATTTTCGCAAATCTCATCATCACGACTCAAGCGGATTATTTCGTCGGTGCACTGGCGTCAAATTGGAACCGCCTGATCGACGAGCTGAGATCGACCAATGGGAGGTTGTACTCGGGGCACGTGGCTCTGAATGAGGCCTGGACATGAGGTGATGCGTCAAATAGAAAATACCTTCAGTGAGTTTACTGTGGCATACTCCGGAGACACAAGCACACGTTACACCTGAATCACGCCCACATTAATTAATGGTGGCACTTGAACTGCATGTGACAAGTGTGCCATTCATTCTGCTCAACAAAATCTAAGCTGAAACTGTCGTGTACTTGAGCTAAAATGAAGCGCTACATGTTCTATTGATGAAAGCACTGCAGTGAACCACGAAGCTAGAGAAAGTCTCTACACGAGGGTACGACAGGCGAAGACAAAGAAGACTGTCGTTTTCCGCCGCAACTAAATTGAGCAAAAAAATCAGAAGCTAAGCAGACAATGCTACAGTTGGGTTTCAAAAGCTTGGACTGGGTGTAAAACTGCCTTTAAGGAGCCGCCTCCCTAGAACACATGGCTGAGGCACAATAATACCAGGTCAGCAAAAGACAGCAAAAGAGGAGGAAGGAAACCACGCTGAGACACCTTAAGAACCACATGCTGAAGGAAAACATTGATCACTTGAAGGGAAAACGCCTGATAAATCACAGATGGGAGGCCGATGGGAGAGCGCAGGAAAGAAGCATGTGCTAATCCAGCCAAAAACCTTCACTTGAAATGTACACTCCTGCAGTCGTATACAAGATGCCATCCCCTTCCAGTCTCCCCATCCTCTCCATAGTACCTTCTAGGGTCAACAAGCCCATCCAAGCTTTTCAATCATCTGCAGAATCAAACTGGCCTACCTCTCATTCATGTTAGAACAGAGGTCATGTAAACATGCTCAAACCCTTTTCCCTTCCCTTCATACCCCCTCTCCACCATCCCTCCCTCCTCTCCCCCCCCCCCCCCAACCCCTCATCCCTTCCCCACCATCACCCCACTTCTCCCTCATGTCCTCCGCCCCTCTTCCATCCCCCACACCCTCCCCGCCTTCCCTTTCCCCCCACACCCAACAACCCCCCCCCCTCCACATATCCGACGCAGCCTGACTCACTCCTTTTTTTCCAATTCAAAACAAACCAAACCACTCGTACCCTTAGGTCCCGTCACCGCTTGAGATGAAGGAAGCACTGATAAAAGTCGTTCTTGGGGTGACTTTTGAGTCGACTCAAAAGTCACGTGACCTGAATCAATTCTATCTCGCCTTCTAGATTACCCAAACCCTAGAACATGTACCTTGGGGTGCGATCACTGCTTGAGATGCGGGAAGCACACATAGAAGTCGTGCTTGGGGTGCCGTGCGTCTGCATGTTCTCTGCACTTGGCCTCGTTCGTCGTGCAGATGAATGTTTGCATGCACACCTTGCACTGCAGAGACGGAGAAAAAAGGAGAGAGAAAGCAGGATAACACAAGGTGACTTTTAAGTCGACTTAAAAGATTAACGTTTGCATGCACACCTTGCACTGCAGAGGCCGAGGAAAGGAGGAGAAGGTAAGCAAAAGCAGGTTGACCGAAGCGAGTTGCAGTAGGGTGAAAATAAAGCTGAGAAGCGCCGGAATCAACTACGCAACTGATCAGCTGAAGTCAGCAAACTACGCGAGAACCTGCACGACCCAAACGACGGCGTGGAATTATCCACTCTAAGGACAGTATGACATCATCAAACAGGTGACAACTAGAAAGCATCTTACCTGAATGCTCATAGCCTTTTGGTTCACCTCAAGCTGACTGCCTGTAAAAATAAGGATGGAGAGGGAGATATGGGAGTGAAAGGAGGAGAGAAAGAAGAAAAAGAACGGGGTAGGGAAGAGGGAAAAGGCAGTAGGGGGTTAAGTGGAAAGTGTCAGAAGGTTCGACATACAACGAAATAAAGGTTCGACATACAACGAAATAAAGGTTCGACAAAAGTACAATGACTCGTTAAGTTTATGTTGATCGAATAATCAAAGAGACTACTTCATGGAGACTACTTCATGAAAATAAGTCCCGATAGGACTAACCCGAACCTAGACAGAAGTGGTAAAGTATTTACTGGAATTGGTAGAGTTACCTAGCTATAACAAAGCTGTTGGCGCCATAAGGTTACAAACCGATGAGAAAACAATAACTATTGGGAAATGAATGAGTTACTGTACCTCGGTTAGCCTGCATCTTAGCCTGAGCCTTCTCGCGAGCCATCTTAGCCTTTTGTCCGTTGCCTCCACCCATGTCGTCGAGATGTTGCTACGATGTCGCAACAAGGATTTCGACCAAAGCGCAACCGGGTAGCACGCGCAACCGCGACTAAACAAACAAGTGCGGACGCTAGCCGAAATGAGCCGAGGTACAAGGTCACGGGCGACGAAAGTCTCGAGCTGAACCTGGTCGCCGAGAAGATTCAGTTACAGAATATACAAATGCTGAAGCTTGAAAGCAAGCAAGTATGATTCAGGCATTCCCTAGGCGGAATAACAGCTCACACCTAAGATCGAGAAGACAGGAAGTGTGTTAGGGGGACCTTGGGATCATATGAAAAGTGAGGACTGTTTTGAGAATCTCCTTTTTGGAGGTGCCGTGGAAGTTGGAACACGGGAGAATCTTGGGAGGGAAGCAAGCTTCACAGATAGACACCCGTCTGCGTTTTGGGTTGGCGAGAACCGTCGATGATGATGATCTGACACGTTAATGTCCGTCGATTCGGCCGCCAACTGAAACCCTTGCGCTGAAGTGCTTCCGGAAGACGCGACTGACTTGGAGGGTGCACACCAGCCACGAGATCTATTCTCGGTAGAGTCTGATAGTGTACCTTCACGACTACTGTTAGGCCCGCTGGCCTAAGTCCGCTAAAGAATTAGCGGGGTCGACTAAGTCGAGGATAAAGCGCGGCGGAAGACTTTGGCGAAAGAACTACTAGCGAAATAGGCGAAGGAGTTACTGAGTAATTGAAGAAGAGTTGAATGAGAATTGGTTGATATGAGGGAATACAAGCAAGGTTTATATAGCATGCAAGAAGAAAGGTCGGAAAGTAAAATGTGGGACTAGGAATTGGAAGCAAAGAAAGTAGAGTGCCACGTGGCACTAGGAAATCTAGGAAGATAAGGATAAGGGTGAGCTGGAAAGTACTGTTCAAAGTGAACAGTAAATCCCCCCTTAACACTACCCCCCTCCCAAGGAGGCGACGTCCGCGGCGCCTGCAGACTGAAGGTACGCTCGGAGGCAAGCGTTGTCGGGAGACAGCGAGGACGAAGGAACCCAGCTGTCGTCGGCTGCATCGTAACCACGCCAACGAACCAAGAAGTCGATGAAAGAGACACCTCCCTGCAGACGGCGACGGTGCCTGAGGATGCGCTGGATCTGGTAGTCGGGCTCGTCGGTGTCAACAGCTACCGGCAGTGGAGTGCGATCACGGCCCGAGAAGGTGGTGTTGGGATCGGTGTAAGGCCGAAGGAGAGACACGTGGAATGATGGGTGCATGCGGAAATGAGCGGGAAGGCGAAGGCGGTATGCGACTGGACCAAGTGCGCGCTCAATGACAAATGGACCAATGAAACGTGGGCGAAGCTTGCTGTCCTGTGGCAGTCGGAGGTTGCGGCTGTCGAGAAGGACACGGTCCCCAACAGAAAATGACACCTCACGACGACTGCGGTTGGTGGTGCGTGCCATGCGTGCATTTGCGAGCTCAAGGTGCTTCCTCACGTGATCATGAATGAAAGTGAGATGCTGGTGGAAGTTGTCCGCACGAGGGACGGTGGGTGTGAGATCGACACGAGTGGGGACATTGGGGTGCTGACCGTACAGTGCGAAGAACGGTGACATGCCTGTGGCGGAGTGGTGCGTGTTGTTGTAGGCGAACTCAGCCATGCTCAGCTTCTTGTCCCATGCTGCTGCGTCGTGCATCGTGATGCTGCGAAGGATCTGCTCCAAGGTCTGGTTCACACGCTCAGTCTGTCCGTCTGTCTCTGGATGGTACGCAGACGACATGGCTAAGCGAGTCCCAAACAGTGCGAAAAGCTGCTTCCAGAACTTTGAGGTGAATCGAGGGTCGCGGTCGGAAATAATCGAATCTGGAACCCCGTGCAGTCGAACTACGTTATCTACAAACAGCGTCGCGGCTTCCTCTGCTGTGACCTGGCCGTGCGTGGGGATGAAGTGCGCTGCTCGAGAAAACTTGTCGACTACAACGAAGATGGCGTCGTGACCCCTAACTGTGCGCGGTAATGCCATGATGAAATCCATGGTAACTACCTGCCAAGGGCGGTCGGGCGGTGGAATCGGCTGCAAAAGTCCTGCCTTGCGCTGTCGCGAGGACTTCGTACGCTGACACGTGTCACACGAGCGAATGTAATCCTCTACGTCTGCTGCAAGCCCTGGCCAGTAGTACGTGCGACTAAGCGTCTTAGCCGTCTTGTCTGCTCCGAAGTGACCTGCACTAACTACGTCGTGCGCCTCTGAGAGGAGCTGTCGAAGAGGGCGGTAGGCTGGAACCCAAATCCGTGTGGTGCCCTTCCGTATGTAAACACTACCCTGCACCTCTGCTCCTGCGGGCGGCTGCGGTGTGAAGTCGGGATCTACTGTGTAACCGTGCTCGAAGAGTGCTGTGAGAAGTGGATGGCCTGCAGTGACTGTGAGGCTAGCGAGCTGACAACTAGGGCGAGTGAGCGGATCTGCTGGGTTGCGCACGCCTGGCTTGTACTCTATCCTGTAATGAAAGCTCCCCTCCATGAACTCCATCCATCTAGCCTGGCGACGACTCAGCTGCGGTTGCGACTTGAGAAAGCGAAGCGAGCAGTGGTCCGTGCGTATAACACTGTCTGCCCCCTCTAGGTAGCACCTCCACACCTTATACGCATGGATGATCGCTAGCGCCTCCTTGTCGTGTATCGGATAGTTCAGTTCCGCTCCCCTAAGCTTACGCGACTCGTACGCGATCGGCTGCAACCCGCGTCCCTGGTCCTGAAGAAGTACTGCTCCTATGGCCTGATCTGAAGCGTCGGTCACTACAACGTACGGGCGAGTGGGATCAGGGTACGACAGTGTCGGTGAAGACGTGAGCGACTGCTTCATCTGCTCGAACGCCTGCTGCTGCGCTGGACCCCAAACGTACTCTACGCCTTTCCGAAGTAGGTCGGTGAGTGGACTAGCGATGGAAGCGTAACCCTGAACGAAACGGCGGTAGTAATTCGCGAATCCGAGAAAGCTCTGCAACTCCTTGACTGAGGTCGGTGCTACCCAATCCTGTACCGCTGCGATCTTCTTCGGGTCGGTCCTAACGTTGACGCATGAGCTCGGCAAGCGTGTTGCCCATGTCGTGGGGGAAAGCGTTCATGGATTCGTCCATGTTCGCTCGACGACTCCAAGTCTGCAAGTCGGCACCGCGGGACGATGACGGCGTAGTCTCGTCGTCGACGGTCGCTCGTTGGAAGTCGCTCCCCGCGAAGGCTCTGATACCAAGTGTTAGGCCCGCTGGCCTAAGTCCGCTAAAGAATTAGCGGGGTCGACTAAGTCGAGGATGAAGCGCGGCGGAAGACTTTGGCGAAAGAACTACTAGCGAAATAGGCGAAGGAGTTACTGAGTAATTGAAGAAGAGTTGAATGAGAATTGGTTGATATGAGGGAATACAAGCAAGGTTTATATAGCATGCAAGAAGAAATGTTGGAAAGTAGAATGTGGGACTAGGAATTGGAAGCAAAGAAAGTAGAGTGCCACGTGGCACTAGGAAATCTAAGAAGATAAGGATAAGGGTGAGCTGGAAAGTACTGTTCAAAGTGAACAGTAAATCCCCCCTTAAGAACTACGCTCGGAAATAAATAATTCACAAAAATTGTCAAGCTATGGAACTGGAACTTTTTTTCAACCCACTTCCGATCCCTAAGCCGTCAAAAAAACACCACATTCACATATACAAATGTCATTGTGAAGGGATCTACTATACTTATTACGTCAAATTAGCCGTAGCTGGATATCAGCTGAGAGATTTCCTGAAACATAACCTTGATGTAGCACGCAAATCATTTCGTCGCTAGATACACTTTGGGCATGTGTATTTGAGCTGGATACACGCGCTTCCCTCGGCCACCTCGCTTCGCAACCAGAGACCATCATGGCTGCGATCATGGCGCGCGGAAGCAAGGGATGTACATTGGCGCTCGGGACGGGAAACAAGTCGAGGGGCGCGCAGGCTCCCGCCCGCCCGCAACCTCTACTCCCCCTCCCCCGCGCCCCCCTTCCTTTCCCTCGCCACGCCACCACAAACCGAAGCTTCTTCAGCAACTTTCTGTACCACTCGACCAAGAAACTCAGGTTGGCCAAAGGCCATGCGCCATGGCGTCGTGAACCCATAGACAAATAAAGTCGAGCGCCCGTACAGCATACAACAGGATTGGCGTGTGTAGAGAGTAGGTGGAGGACTGGCTTATGGTTGTCAAACTCCGACTTTAGGATTCGGCTCGCACTGTCTGGGGTGGGGATGGTTCGCTGTCGCATCCGCGTTATGATTTCGCTCGCTTAGGGAAAAGGTCATTCTTTACTTAATTCGGCTGAATGGAGTCGTCGTCAGCGTCCGAGGTAAGCGTCCTGCCTCTGAGCCCAGTCGCGGAGTCTGCTCCCGATGAAGTGACAAAATTCAGCGTTCCAGATGAAGCTAATATCGCGTATAACGGCGCGTCTAACGGATCGCCTCGTGTTGAAAGGCTGTCGCTGGAGAGCGCGCGGGAAGGTTCCGCGAATGCTGCTGCGAAACGAGGTTGGATCAGGAAATCTGACAGTAACGACGGGGAAAATGCGCAAGGTTCCGTTAGAAAGAGTTTCGATATTGCGTTACGGAGCATGAGCTTGACAAGCAGCTGGAGGCTCGGCGGGGGAAGCCCTATCAAAATCGACGGCAGCAGAACCAGAAGCGGTAAAATCGACGGCATCAGCAGCAGCAGAATTGACGGCAGCAGCAGCAGCAGAATAGACAGCAGCAGCAGCAGCAGAATAGACGGGAGCAGCAGTAGCAGCCAGCAGTTAAGTTGTAGAAGCGCCACGAACGAGACGGAAAGCAGTTCACGTGTTACTAACTCTAAAAATGTAACCAGCAGCGCTGTAATTAGCAGCGCTGTAACCAGCAGTGTGGGGGAGAAAAGCAAAGCCAGCCTTGGGGAAAATAGGCGGCAGCTGACCCGGTTCCACAGCCTACCGTCAGGCGACCTGGACCACCAGTCAGACGTGAAAGGTGGAGTGCGAGAAAGCAAAGGTGATTCTGCTGCTGCTGCTCCTGCTGAAAGAGAGGGAGAAGGAGAAGGAGAACGAGAAGCAGGAGAAATTGCAGAAGGTAGTGATGACGTGGCGGATAAAATCGACCACTTGGCTTGGAATGAGGCTCCCAGCTACACCACAGATGCTAACTTCCGAGTTTCTTACATTTCCAGATCCAGATCGGCGAAATTGGCCGGTACTGAAGGGGAGGAGGCGAGGGTGAGCTGGCGACGACCAATGAGGTTGCTCCAGCAGATGCAGCAAATTCCGAGGAAGAAACTGCAGGTGAGGCTAGGCCACTGGTGGCAGCGCCACCGTCCGTTTCACGCGGGAAAGAAGCAGCAGCAGCAGCAGCAGCAGCAGCAGCAGCAGCAGCAGCAGCAGCAGCAGCAGCAGCAGCAGCAGCAGCAGCAGCAGCAGCCGCTGGAGCCACGTCAGCAACAGCGTTTGCCACGTCAGGAGGCGCCACATGAGAATTTGAGTGGTGAGGGTTGTGATATTAAAGGGGAAGGTAGAAGAGGAAAGGTGGGGATTATGAGAAGTGTATCGGAGCAATACCCGGAACGGGAGAAGCTTATAGCAGGACAGGAGACGCGTATACCGCGGATTCAGGATAGGGAGGTAGCGGGATCTCAGGAGGAACAGGGTTTTTTACATGAGGAGAAGGTAGGAGTTGAAGAGAAGAGAGTTAGGGTTTCTGGGGGAAGTGGAGCAGCTAATAGCGAGGAGATGCATGTGGCAGGGGCGATGTGTTTGGACGGTGTTTTGTCAGTTAGGATAAAGGGGCGAGTGGAGGAACAGGAGCAGCAGCAGCAGGAGCAGGAGCAGCAGGAGCAGGAGCAGCAGGAGAAGGAGAAGGAGAAGGAGAAGGAGCAGGAACAGGAGCAGGAGAACCGCGATAGGGAGGAGCAGGGAGAAAGAGAGGAGCAGGAGAAGGCTCAGATGGAGACGCAGGTGCAGGCGCAGGGCGAGGAACAGGGGTGGGCGCAGGGGGAGGCGCAGGGGGAGGCGCAGGGGGAGGCGCAGGGGGAGGCGCAGGGGGAGGCGCAGGGGGAGGGAGATGGCAAGGAGCAGCAGTTAGAAGTCGAGGGAAGGGAGCAAGGAAGAATTCAAGGGCAGGGAACTGAGCAACCGCGAATGCAGCAGGAGACAGTTGAGCATGTGAAGGGAGAGCAGCAGAAAGGGGAGTCGCAGAAAGGACAGCAGCAGCAGCAGCAGCAGCGGAGCTCCGGTTCAGGAGAGGCCACGTGAGAGTGAGTTGCCAAAGCAGCAGAGTGGGCTGCAGCAGCAGCAGCAGAGTGGGCAGCAGCAGAGTGGGCAGCAGCAGAGTGGGCTGCAGCAGAGTGAGAGGCCCATGAAGCTAGCAATAGGGACCACCTCTGAGCAACAGCAGGTGCTGCAACAGCTGCTTATGCAGTGGCAAAAAGGGCAGGTTCAAGGGGAGGGGCGTCAACCCAATGATCAGCTGCCAAATGGCACTGGCTCTACCGTTCCCAGTGTAACCACTAGCAGCACAACCTCGACGAGTTATCTCCCCACCACTGCTGAAGCCCTTCCTGCTGCTCCTTCTGCTGCTGCTTCTGCTGCTGCTGCTGCTGCTGCTTCTTCTGCTCATGCTGCTGCTCCCGCTGCTCCTGTTGTTGCTGTTGTTGGTGTTGCTTCGTCCTCCTCTCTTTCTCGTAGGAGTTTCACCAGACCTCCTGCCTCGGTTTCACCCCCAACCTCCCGCTCCCGCCAGCAAAACTCCCTCACATACCCTCGCAGCCACAGCACCCCCTCCACTCCCTGTCCTCCTGACACCATTCCTCAATCCCTCTCTCCTCACTCCCCTCCTCACTACTCTCTTCACTCGCTCCCTCCGCTGCACCCTCGCCGCTCCTCCCCACACACTGCCCCGTCTCTCCCCTCCACCTCCTCCTCCTCCCCCTCCCCCTCTGCCTCTCCTGCAGTATCTCCCTCCACCGCCCTCCACCCATCCCGTCATCCGAACAGCTTTCCACCGCATCCCCAGGGGAATTCCCAGCCAACTCTGCAGCACAATCAGCAGTCCACTAGGCAGAATGAGCCGTCTGGGCGGCACAACAACAACCTGCAGCACAATCAACCGGAGCAAGAGACTAGTCACAACAGCCAGCAAACCAGACAGCACGAGCAGCACTCTGGGTCCAACCAGCCAAGCAGGCAAAACCTCGAAGCCAGGCAGAATGAAGGTAGCAGAAACTCTCCCGTTGCCCCTTCCCTAGCTCGCCCCCCCCGCTGGTGCAGCCCTAGTAGAGGAATCAACACCAGCAGCAGCAACAGGGGGGGAATGGGGGGGAGGGTGGGGAGGGGAGGGCAAGGCCACAGGAGAGCAGCTTCTGCGGATAGTTTCAGTTTCAACCCCGAGGAGATGATGGGAGGAGGGGGCATGCACAGTCCTTTCTCCTCTGCTGCGTTACGCTCTCATAACCCTCCTTCGCAGAACCTTCCTTTGCGGAATTCTCCTTCCCAGAACCTTCCCTTCCAGCAGGATGTGCTGCCGGTGCCGCGGATGCCCATGCATGGCGAAACGACTGCTGCTGCTGCTGCTGCTGCTGCTGCTGCTGCTGCTGCTGCTGCTGCTGCTGCTGCTGCTGCTGTGACAAGCAGAGATTTGCAGCAGCCTAATAGGAATGATATGACAGCCTCCTCTACATTTACATCCTCTAATGACAGCCTCCTGTCCCGTCGTAACCACCTCCTTTCGCCGAGCAACCGCCCCTTTTTCCTGGGTAACCGCCTCGGTTCCTCTAGTAACAGCAGCAGCCTTCTTTCGCCAAATAACCGCCTCCTGTCTCCCACTGGTAATCGCCCATTCTGCCCTGACTCTCCACTCTCGCCCGTTCCCGCGTTTCCTGCTGCTTCCGGTTTTTCCCCTTCTTCCGTTTTTTCGCCTGCCCGGCGGTCGATTCAGCTGCCCAGGTCCCCTTCAGCTGGCGCTGCTCTTGTAGCAGAGGCTTTAGCAGAGATAATAGAGGATGAGGAGTCGGATAGTAGTAGCTCGTCTGAAGAGGAGGAGGTTGGGACGGGTGATGAGGAGGAGGGTTGGGGAGAGGGAGGGTGGGATGATGTGGAATGGGAGTGTGAGTACTGGGACGAACAGGGAGAGGAGAAAAAGGAGGGAGAAGAGGGAGAAGAAGGGAGGCAAAGGAAGGAGTGGGAGGGAGGGGAGATGGGACGAACTAGGGCGGCAGTAGGGTTTGAAGAAGATAGCAGAGAAGGAAGGTTTGACTTGACTTGGGATCGATGGGAGGGTTTCGAAAGCGCAGTGCTTGACAGGCTTGGGCAGGCGAGGGGATACATCTGCAGACGAAGACCATGCAGCAGCAGAACCAGCGAGAAGGGTAACAATGATAGAAGTAACAGCAGCAGCTATTGCAGAGAAAGGACGGAGCGTGGAGGTCCCATCAGTGGTGATGGCAGTGGCGATGGCAGTGGCGATGGCAGTGGTGATGGCAGTGGCGGCGGCAGTGGCGATGGCAGTGGTGATGGCAGTGGCGGCGGCAGTGGCGGCGGCAGTGGCAATGGCAGCGGCCTTGATCATGGTGGCAAATGCAGTAGTGATATTTGTAGCACAACAGGTAGCAATAGCAGGTGTGCCAGTGCCTGTGGCAACAGTAGCAGCTGTAGCACGAGGTGTAATCATCACTGTAGCAGCAGCTGTAGCAGAGGATGTATCAGCAACCGTAGCAGAAGATGTAGCAGCAACTGTAGCGGTGGTTGTAGCAAGAGGTGTAACCACCACAGCGGCTGTAGCAGAAGCTATAGCGGCGGCTGTAGCAGGAGAGCCTATCCGGGGCGATTGTGGCCAGTACCAGGTGCCACGCTGGCAGAGGAGTGCTTAGCTGCCCAGCCGCTATTGGTCAGTTCGTGTCCTGGCAGGCTAGTGCCGAAGAGGAGGGGAATGCAAGGGGAAAGCGATGGGGAAGGGGATGGAGGGGGGGTGGGGGATGGGGGAGGGGGAGAAGGAGAGGGGGGGAAAGGAGGAGAGGAGGAAGAAGAGGGAGATGAGGAGGAGGAAGAGGAGGAGGAAGAAGAAGAGGAGGAAGAGGAGGAGGTGGATAACGAGTTGTTGCTGTCTGCTGTGGAGAAAGCGCATTGGGATATGAAGAAGGACAGGGTGAGTGGGGTAGTGGTTGTACAAGGAGTGGTTGAGTGCGGTATTGGGTGAGAAAGGAGCGGTGGATAACGAGTTGTTGCTGTCTGCAGTGGAGAATGCGCATTGGGATATGAAGAAGGACAGGGTGAGTGGGATGCTGGGTTGGGTGGTGGGGCTGCTTACATTGGATTGGGGAGTATTCGCCGATGTATTGGTGAATAGGCTACTTGATGGGTGACGTATTACTGTCTGCTGTGGAGAAAGCACCACGTCACGTCACTCATCAAGTGTGCTTCACGAGGGGACATGACTTTTGAGGCGCCTCAAAAGACCCCCTCACCTCACAGAATCCTCCCCTTTTGAGAATTCTCAAAAGCAAAATCCTCCTTCGGTTTCATAGCTTCCCTCTGCCTCACGCCTGATACAATATGTTCCCCCTTTCCGCCTCCCCTCTCCGCCTCCTCCTTTTTTCCCCCTTCCAGTCCCCAAGTGTGTTTAGGTGTGTTTTGAGTCGACTCAAAACACACCTTCCAGTCCCCAACAGGTCACACCGTCTTCACCAACCTCCTGAGCTCCCTACTAGACCTCACCTCACCGAATCCTCCTTCAGATTCGTTGCCTCTCACTCACTTCCTCATGACTCAGATGGTCCTTCGTTTCTCCCCCCCCGTACTCCTCTGCCCCCCCTCTTCCAGTCCCCAACAGGTCAGATCCTGTTTTTGAGTCGACTCAAAAACAGGCTCTTCTACCCCCTCTTCCGGTCCCCAACAGGTCAGATCCTGTTTTTGAGTCGACTCAAAAACAGGCTCTTCTACCCCCTCTTCCGGTCCCCAACAGGTCAGATCCTGTTTTTGAGTCGACTCAAAAACAGGCTCTTCTACCCCCTCTTCCGGTCCCCAACAGGTCAGATCCTGTTTTTGAGTCGACTCAAAAACAGGCTCTTCTACCCCCTCTTCCGGTCCCCAACAGGTCAGATCCTGTTTTTGAGTCGACTCAAAAACAGGCTCCTCTGCCCCCCCTCTTCCGGTCCCCAACAGGTCAGATCCTGTTTTTGAGTCGACTCAAAAACAGGCTCCTCTGCCCCCCCTCTTCCAGTCCCCAACAGGTCAGATCCTGTTTTTGAGTCGACTCAAAAACAGGCTCCTCTGCCCCCCTCTTCCAGTCCCCAACAGGTCAGATCCTGTTTTTGAGTCGACTCAAAAACAGGCTCCTCTGCCCCCCCTCTTCCAGTCCCCAACAGGTCAGATCCTGTTTTTGAGTCGACTCAAAAACAGGCTCCTCTGCCCCCCCTCTTCCGGTCCCCAACAGGTCAGATCCTGTTTTTGAGTCGACTCAAAAACAGGCTCTTCTACCCCCTCTTCCGGTCCCCAACAGGTCAGATCCTGTTTTTGAGTCGACTCAAAAACAGGCTCTTCTACCCCCTCTTCCGGTCCCCAACAGGTCAGATCCTGTTTTTGAGTCGACTCAAAAACAGGCTCTTCTACCCCCTCTTCCGGTCCCCAACAGGTCAGATCCTGTTTTTGAGTCGACTCAAAAACAGGCTCCTCTGCCCCCCCTCTTCCGGTCCCCAACAGGTCAGATCCTGTTTTTGAGTCGACTCAAAAACAGGCTCCTCTGCCCCCCCTCTTCCGGTCCCCAACAGGTCAGATCCTCTTTTTGAGTCGACTCAAAAACAGGCTCCTCTGCCCCCCTCTTCCAGTCCCCAACAGGTCAGATCCTGTTTTTGAGTCGACTCAAAAACAGGCTCCTCTGCCCCCCCTCTTCCAGTCCCCAACAGGTCAGATCCTGTTTTTGAGTCGACTCAAAAACAGGCTCCTCTGCCCCCCCTCTTCCAGTCCCCAACAGGTCAGATCCTGTTTTTGAGTCGACTCAAAAACAGGCTCCTCTACCCCCTCTTCCAGTCCCCAAGAGGTCACACCGTCTTCACCAACCTCCTTAGCTCTTTCCCAGACCTCACCGAATCCTCCGTCGGTTTCATTCCCTCTCGCTGCTTCTTGCCTCATAACTTCCTCCTCGCCTCTTCCCCACTCCCCTCCTCCCCTGCCCCTCCTCCCAGTCCCCAACAGGGCACACAGTGTTCACCAACCTCCTCAGCTCTCTCCCAGACCTTACCGAATCCTCCGTCGGTTTCATTCCCTCTCGCTGCTTCTTGCCTCATAACTTCCTCCTCGCCTCTTCCCCGCTCCCCTCCTCCCCTGCCCCCCGTCCCAGTCCCCAACAGGGCACACAGTGTTCACCAACCTCCTCAGCTCTCTCCCAGACCTTACCGAATCCTCCGTCGGTTTCATTCCCTCTCGCTGCTTCTTGCCTCATAACTTCCTCCTCGCCTCTTCCCCGCTCCCCTCCTCCCCTGCCCCCCGTCCCAGTCCCCAACAGGGCACACAGTGTTCACCAACCTCCTCAGCTCTCTCCCAGACCTTACCGAATCCTCCGTCGGTTTCATTCCCTCTCGCTGCTTCTTGCCTCATAACTTCCTCCTCGCCTCTTCCCCGCTCCCCTCCTCCCCTGCCCCCCGTCCCAGTCCCCAACAGGGCACACAGTGTTCACCAACCTCCTCAGCTCTCTCCCAGACCTTACCGAATCCTCCGTCGGTTTCATTCCCTCTCGCTGCTTCTTGCCTCATAACTTCCTCCTCGCCTCTTCCCCGCTCCCCTCCTCCCCTGCCCCCCGTCCCAGTCCCCAACAGGGCACACAGTGTTCACCAACCTCCTCAGCTCTCTGCTAGACCTCACCGAATCATCCTTTGGTTTCATCGCTTCCCTCTGCCTCTTACCTAAAAGCTCCACACTCGCTCACACCCTCCCCCACCTCATGCCTGAAAATGGACCCACACTACCCACACTACCCACACTGGCTAACAACACACCTCAAAGCCCCACACTCGCACTTGACCCACCTCCAAACCCATCCGAAAGCCCTATACTCGCACTTAACCGGTCTCAGAACCCACCCCTCAACTCACTTCACAACCCACAGCAAAGCTCCACACTCGCGTCCAACCCACCACAGAACCAATTACACAACCCGCCGCAAGGCTTCACGCTCGCACTTAGATCCCACGCCGTCAACAACATAGGCTGGACAGATCAGCTGCACGGAACCTTCCTGGACGCTTCCTCTTCGAGCGGCCTTCTGCTCTCCCCCCTGGATCCTGCGGGCCTCTTTGGCCGGGCAGTGTTGAGAGGCGAGGTGGTGTGGAGGAACAATGCTGTGCCGTCTGCTGCTCTCCCCAAGGGGCATCCCAAGCTCTCCTCTGCTCTCTGCATCCCGCTGACCTGCGGTGAGTCTTAGCTCCTTTGCTTGTCGCCTCCTAAACGCTTCCACTTCGAGCGGGCTCCTGCTCCCCCCCCCCCCCTGGATCCCACGGGTCACTTTGGCCGGGCAGTGTTGAGAGGCGAGGCTGTGTGGAGGAACGAGGCCGTGCCGGCTGATTCTCTCCCCAAGGGCCATCCCAAGCTCTCCTCAGCCCTCTGCCTGCCCTTAGCATGTGGTGAGTCTCTGCTGCTTTGCTTGTAGCTTCTTTCCCCTCTTCGAGCGGCCTTCTGCTCTCCCCCCTGGATCCTGCGGGCCTCTTTGGCCGGGCAGTGTTGAGAGGCGAGGCTGTGTGGAGGAACAATGCCGTGCCGCCTGCTGCTCTGCTCAAGGGCCTTCCCAAGCTCTCCTCTGCTCTCTGCATACCGCTGACCTGCGGTGAGTCTCTGCTGGTCTCTTGAGGACTTGTCGCCTCTCCCCCATCCGGGTCCCCTCTGGATCCCATGGGTCTCTTGGTCAGGCGGTGGTGAGAGGGGAGGCGGTGTGGCGGAACAATGCCGTGCCGCCTGCTGCTCTGCCCAAGGGCCTTCCCAAACTCTCCTCAGCCCTCTGCATACCCTTAACATGTGCCGTGGTGAGCTGTTTGCCCCTTTCATTGACGCCTCTCTCCTCTCTGCCCCACGGGCCTTTTTGGTCGGGCGTTGTTGAGAGGGGCGACAGTGTGGCGGAACAATGCCGTGCCGCCTGCTGCTCTGCCCAAGGGCCATCCCGAGCTCTCCTCTTCTCTCTGCCTGCCCCTCACCCTGTGATGAGTCTTGTCGCCCCTCTGCCTGCCTGCCTCTGCCCCTCACCTGTGGTGAGTTGCATCTTTGGCGTTGCTACGGTTGGTAACCGCATTCACAGTGCAGCCTGTGACTAGCACTGCTGCTGCCTGCATGTTCGGGCTGCGCTGCTGCCTAAGCGACATCGAAACCACCTTTGAACCTTTCTCCTCCCCTTCCTCCACCCCCTTCCTTTTGTCCTTTCCACAGGCCCCTGTGTCCTCGGCGTTGCGATGGCCCGTGTCTTTTCACTGCATTGGCGGTTACGAGTTTCTGGTGCGGGCAGTGCAGCCTGTGACCTGACCACCACTGCTGCAGCAGCCACCCTCCCCCTCAACCCCTCTCCCCCTCTTCTTCCCTTCCACAGGCCCCTGTATCCTCGGCGTCGCGATGGTTGGTAACCGCATCGGCGGTTACAACCAATCCTTGGTGCGGGCAGTGCAGCCTGTGACCAGCACGGCTGCAGCCTGCCTGTTCGGGCTGCACTGGCGAGCTGCGGGGGGAAGGAGGCTGAGAAAGAAAATGGCTTCAGTGACAGAGGTGAGGGAATCTGCGTGTAGCTGTGTGGGTGCCTGTGCAATTGTGCGGGCGGTGCAGCCTCTGACCAGCAGTGCTGCTGCCTGCTTGTTCAGGCTGCACTGGAGGGCCGCTGGGGGAAGGAAGCTGAGGAAGAAACTGGCTTCAATGACAGAGGTGAGGGAAGGGGTATGAGTGAAGGAGAGGGCATGTGCGTGCCTGTGTCTGTGTATGTGAGGGGAGGAGGGGCAGGTATGCGTGGGTTAGTGGGTGTGTGTGAGTGAAGGAGAGGGAGAAAGAGTGCCTGTCTTGTGCCTGTGTTTATGTCCTTTTTTTGTTTTTTTTTTTTACCCTCTTTATTTCTCTTCCCTCACAGGTTGGACTGATCCGCATCAGTGCATCTGGGCGCATTACTGGCATGGACGCTCCTGCTCGAGCCATGTTCTACCTGGTGCCCGCCTCCTCACACCCACTCCCTCTCATCTCCCATTTCTCTCCTCTCCCCTCCCCGGTTCCCCCGTGTCTCTCTCCTTACAGGTCGGCCGAATTTGCATCAGTGCATCTGGGCGCATAGCTGGCATGGACGCTCCTGCTCAAGCCTATGTTTTCCCCGCTGGGCCCCCGTTCGCTTATCCCACGCCCTTGTCCTCACCCCTCACATCTCCTCACAGGCTGGACTGATCCGCATCAGCGCATCTGGCCGTTTTGCTGGCATGGACGCTCCTGCTCGCGCAATGTTCGCCCTGCCGCCTCTTCCCCCCCTTCTCACACCTACACTGAAACCCCATCATTTGTTCTCCCCTTCCCTTCCCCTCTGCCTGCAGACTGGCCGGATCCGCATCAGTGCATCTGGGCGCATTGCTGGCATGGACGCTCCTGCTCGAGCCATGTTCTCCCTGCTGCCGCCCCCGTCACTCACCCCACGCTTGCGTTGAAACCCCACCCTTTTGTTCTTCCCATCTCTACCTCTCTGCCTGCAGACTGGCCGGATCCGCATCAGTGCATCTGGGCGCATAACTGGCATGGACGTCCCTGCTCGAGCCATGTTCTCTCTGCTTCCCCCGCTGCAGCAGTTGCAGAAGCGGACGAAGGGAGACAAGGCACAGGGGGAGGATGCAGTGAGAGGGGATGAAGAGAGGAAGGAGAGAGATAAGGGGAAGAAGAGTGAGGAAGAGGAAGGGGAGGATGCAGGGAAGGAGGAGTCTGGGCGTTCACACGGGTCTGTTGGTGGGTGTGGGAAACTGGATGCTGTAGAGGGGGTTGAGGGAACAGAGGGAACAGAGGGAACAGAGGGAACAGAGGGAGCAGAGGGAGCAGAGGGAGCAGAGGGAGCAGAGGGAGCAGAGGGAGCAGAGGGAACAGAGGAACCAGAGGGGGCAGAGGGAGCAGAGGAAAACAAGGGACAGAAGCATTGGTGTCAACCACAAAAACTGCAGCACTCACACAGTACAGGATCACATTATAACGAATCACAAGGGGAGCAGTCAATGGCGGCGGCATCTCTCGGGCAGGAAGAACAAAAGGAGGCCAACGGGCAGGAAGAACAAGAGGCCAACTGTAGGGTGACTACCAACACTACCCCACAATCCAAACCTTGCCGCCGGGACTACCCTCCAGCACCCATCCTCCTTAGAGACCTCTTCCTTAGAGTAGGTAAGACAGCAGGAACGGATATCTCTCCTATAGTGCTGCAGCAGCTGCTGAGAAAGAAAGGGCAGAAGGCAGTGGGTGTGCAGAGAGGAGGGGGACAGATTCTCCTGTATTTGGAACTGGAGGGAACAGGAGAGGAGGGAGAGGAGGGGGCAGGGGGTGAGAGGGAGGAGGAGGAGGAGGAGGGGCAGAGAGAGGGGAAGGTGGAGGAGAGGGAAGGGGAGGGGAGGGAAGGGGAGGGGAGAAGGGAGGACGGGAGTGGAGGGAAGGACTGGGTGGGGATAGACAGCAGGAATAACGGGACCATGGCAGGGAAAGGAAAAGGGGTTGAGGCCGAGGCTAAGGCTGAGGTTCGGGCCGAGGCTGGGGCCAAGGGTGAGGGTGATTGGCGTAGGAAACTGATGGCCAATTCGTGGGCGGAGCTGTGGGTTGGGCCTCGAGACAAGGGCCGTGCAACGACACAAGGAACAGGAGCAGGAGCAGGAGAAGCAGCAGAATTGAAACCAGGGGTAAGGGCAGGAGCGGGAACTGCATTGGCAGCAGGGGAAGGGGCAGGGGCAGGGGCTGAGGCAGGGGCAGGAGCAGGAGCAGGGGCAGGAGCGAAAACATCCCAGGCTGCAGATTCATCTACAGTTTTGCAGTGTAACAGCCATAAATTCTCAGAGCATGACGTTAGCAATCACAGCCAAGGGCAAATCGCAGCAGCAGGTGAATATCAGGCGGCAAAGAGCAATATCAGTGAAGTGTCCTCCAACTGCAAGGCTAGCAGCAGCAGTAGCAGCGGTGGCGGCAGTGGCGGCACTCGACAGCAGTTGAAATCAACCATGTGCACAGTGCGAGTAAGCCTGCTAGCGAAGCAGCCTGGAACTCCTGTAGATGATTGTATTTAATACACATTCCAATATCAATAATACAGCAGGAAATTTTACTGTTCAAACGATTGGTTGGACTAAAAGAGAAGAAACACCTGCGCGACAAAAAAATGCTCCAGTATTGCTACATAAGAACATATAAAATAAGGCTTTTCACCATGGACATACGGTACGAGGTTACTGGTTACTGGAGCATACAAACACCAGTCCCAGTCACCCCAACACTAACGAGGTTAGAAGTTAGAAGTAACCCAAGGCAAGCCGCCCGCATTCTTTCCCCCAGCCTTTCAAGAGGAGGGGGGCACTGGGGCAGCAACTAGGAGAGAGCATACTGTGTCCTGCTAGCGAGCAGGTGGCGGGAAGAACATGGTGAACTGCCATAGGGGAAGGGAAGAGAGGGGGAAAGGAGTTGGGGGAAGGGGGCACAAGGGGAAGAACATTTTGTCCTGCTAGCGAGCAGGTGGCGGGAAGAACATGGTGAACTGGCACGGGGATGAAGGGGAAAGAGGGAGTGGGGGAAAGGGGTTGAAAGTGTGGGGAGAGGGGTGTGGGGTAGTTTGGGTAAGAAGGGGAAGAAGATGTGAGGTGCTAGTGAGCTGGTGGTGGGAAGAACATGCATGCACATGAAAACTCACATCCTCATGCTTTTTGAGAATTCTCAAAAGTGATTCCTCATCCTCATCCTCGTCATCCACTGAGAATGAGCCTATCCACGTTGAAGTTCATGAATACATAGCCACACATGGCATACCCCACCTCCATGGCATACCCCACCTCCATGGCATACCCCACCTCCATGGCATACCCCACCTCCATGGCATACCCCCACCTCCATGGCATACCCCCACCTCCATGGCATACCCCCACCTCCATGGCATACCCCACCTCCATGGCATACCCCACCTCCATGGCATACCCCCACCTCCATGGCATACCCCACCTCCATGGCATACCCCACCTCCATGGCATACCCCACCTCCCATGAATGCATACAATACAGCCACGCACACTGCACACCACACATGAAACTCACATCCTCATCCTCGTCCTCCACGAACCCGCTGAGAATGAGCCTACCCGCGTTGAAGTTCATTGCAGCGAACCCCACACCTGCCACCCCTCAATACCCATCTCCCATGCATATATACCCACGCATACCGCACACCACACATGATACTCACGTCCTCATCCCCGTCCTCCACCCTGCTGAGAATGAGTCTATCCGCGTTGAAGTTTCAATGCCACGAAGCCAGACCTATCATATCCACCTTCCATGCACTCATACATCCATGCACATGGCACACACCATGCATTCACATGATACTCACGTCCTCATCCTCGTCCTCCACCCTGCTGAGAATGAGTCTATCCGCCTTGAAGTTCATGGCAACGAATCTCACACCTGCCACACCTCAATACCCATCTCCCATGCATATATACCCACGCATACCGCACACCACACATGAAACTCACATCCTCATCCTCGTCCTCCACGGCCCCGCTGAGGATGAGCCTATCCGCGTTGAAGTTCATGGCTACGCAGCCACACAAGCAGAACAACACCCTAATCCATCTGTACCGCACTCCACACATGATACTCACATCCTCATCCTCGTCCTGCACTCTTCCACTGAAAATGATCCTATCTGCATTGAAGTTCATGGCTACGCAGCCACACAATCAGAACAACACCCTCATCCATCTGTACCGCACTCCACACATGACACTCACATCCTCACCCTCGTCCTGCACTATTCTGCTGAAAATGATCCTATCTACATTGAAGTTCATGGCTACGCAGCCACACAAGCAGATCAACACCCTCATCAATCTGTACCGCACTCCACACATGATACTCACGTCCTCATCCTCGTCCTGCACTATTCCATTGAAAATTATCCTATCTGCATTGACGTTCATGGCTACGCAGCCCACCTTCCACACATGCATTGATTTCACGGGTACAGGCTCACACTTACATACCCATCTCCCATGCATCATAATCATCATACTCACGCCCAACGAGGTGACTTTTGAGTCGACTCAAAAGGTGTACAGGTTCACACTGACATACCCATCTCCCATGAATCATAATCACCATACTCACATCCTCATCCTCGTCCTCCACTATCCCGCTGAGAATGAGCCTATCGGCGTTGAAGTTCATGGCTACGAAGCCCACCCAGAGCACTCCCGAACAGAGCATGATGAGGCCCATGCCCGCAAACAGCCCCACCTGGGAGGGGAATGAAGAAGGAATGAGAAATATGGGATGAATGGGGGAATGAGGTGCTAAAGCTGAGCCGAACAGAGCATGGTGAGGCCCATGCCCGCAAACAGCCCCACCTGAGGGAGGGGGAGTGGGAGTAGGGAGTGGGGAGGGAGAAGGGATGATGAGAAGGGATGGGGGTGAATGAGGTGAACCAACTGATCCGAGCACAGCACGATGAGGCGCATGCCCGCAAAAGCCCCACCTGAGGGAAGGGGCGGTTTGGGGGAGGGAAAATGATGGAGGTGAGGTGAAAGGGAGGGTGCTGAGAATGAGCCTATCGGCGTTGAAGTTGATGGCTACGAAGCCCACCCACAGCACTCATGATGAGGCCCATGCCCGTAAACAGCCCCACCTGAGCGTGGGCGGAGGTGAGTGGGGGAGGGGAGAGCGATGAGAGAGAACGGGTGAGGGATGAAGGGACGAGCACAGCATGATGAGCCCCACGCCTGCAAACAGGTGTGTTTTGAGTCGACTCAAAACACATCTTTTGCTAAAAGTATCTTTCTAAATGCTGCTCGCCCTAGTCTTCATGGCTGACGAGCACAGCATGATGAGCCCCATGCCTGCAAACAGCCCCACCTGAAGAAAGGGGGGAGTGGGTGGGAGGGGGGAGAGCGATGAGAGAGAAGGGGTGAGGGATGAAGGGACGAGCACAGCATGACGAGCCCCATGCCTGCAAACAGCCCCACCTGAAGAAAGGGGGGAGTGGGTGGGAGGGGGAAAGGGCCAAACTGGATACGAGGTGTACATACAGAGACTAAACACTTATTGGTAAACACTATATAAAGGGAAACTCTAAATAGGAAACAAAATACTCGTGATGGAACACTACTGAAACAACACTCACCGGGACTACCCCACTGCCTGTTGATTGCTCCCAGACTAGATATGAGCTGTAGCACACAGGCACAAGCGTGAAGCACCTGGGGTGAGGTGGGATGGGTGGGGTGAGGAGGAGTGGGGTGGGGTGAGGTGAGGTTTGTGTGGAATGGGTTTGCTTGCGTAAACGCCTTGCTCATCGAGAGGTATGCCTTGTGGTGTGAAGTGGTGCAGTGTGGTGTGGTGTGGGGGCTATTAAGTTTCCATAATTTTAGGTGATTGACAGCATGCGACTCACCACGTTAGGCAGTACCAGACGGATACACCCCATCGGTGGAGCTTCACAAAGGCCTTGCTCATTGATGGATATGACGTGTGGTGCGGTGTGGTGAAATGTGGCGTGGCGTGGTGTGGTTCCAACGCTGTGCAGCTTACGACGCCAAAGAAACAAGCACTTACCACGCTAGGCAGTACCAGACGGAGACCCCCCACCGGTGGTGCTTCACAAACGCCTTGCTCATTGATAAGTACGCTGTGTGGGGCCCGCGAACGGCCACCTGGGCGAAGCAAGCTGAGAGGAAGCAGCAGAAGATGGCGGCAATCCCAAGGCCCACTGTAGGACCCGGGGAAACACCGCAGGTGGCAGGCGTGGAGGTGCAGTCTTCTGGTATTTGGGGCTGGGAGGGGGAGATACAGAGGAGTGGGGTGATTTTAAAAATGGTTGTTAATCCCGGGGAAACGCCGCAGGCGGCAGGCGTGGAGGTGCAGTCTTCGGGTATATGGGGCTGGGAGGGGGAGAGGTGAGACGAAATGGGGGAGGTCTATATTTGAGCTGCCTCGAAAGCAGATGGCGGCAATCCCAAGGCCCACTGTAGGACCCGGGGAAATGCCGCAGACAGCAGGCATGGAGGTGCAGTCTTCAGGTATATGGAGCTGGGAGGGGGAGAGGGGAGAAAAAAGGGGGGAGGTCTACATTTGAGGCGCCTCGAAAGCAGATGGCAACAATCCCAAGGCCCACTGTAGGACCCGGGGAAACGCTGCAGGCCGCAGGCTTGGAGGTGCAGTCCTCTGGTATTTGGGGCTGAGAGGGGGAGAGGGGAGGACACGAGAGGGAAAGATACAAAGTAACGGTTGATCTTTAGTTGAGTCAAAGAACGCATGAGGAGCAATGGCGCATGTCCTCTGGAGGCACGCGTGGAGGTGTTGTCCTCTGGTATATGGAGCTGGGAGGGGGAGAGTGGAGACACGGTAAAGGGGGTGCTCGTAAAAATGGACTCAGATTACATCTGGGTAGCGGTGGGCATCAGCTGTGGGGGGCAGTGGGTACTAGTAGCGGTAGCATCCGTTATAAGAACACTCACCTTGGTGTGCTCGGCCACCATCATAAGAACGTAAGCTGCGAATGCCGTACCAGATACCACCACCGACCCGATAATTGTTTCCAACTGGCCCATGGCGAACAACTCTTTTTACACTGTAACGCTGTTACATGTAGTGCAGATAAGATGCCTCTGGACGGAAATATTCTACCTAAATTCGCAGGAAATTCTTTTCCACTCGCTCCTTGCTGTCCTATTTTAAGCGAATTGATGGCTTGCCTGATTATGGACCTATATCGCCGCCATAGCGCAATTGACTAATCTACCGCAATGTAATTTATCTACGGTTTTGATTGAACCTAACAGCTGTAACGGCATCACGGACGGAAGGACCAGAAACTCGGCATAATTTACTGCCAATAATCAAGTCCCGTATATCGGACAATAAGAACGAGGCGAATCGCGGTGCTATATAAAAGCTCTCAGCCTACGGTAGGTGCGCTCCGTTGGTGGCAATGCCACACGCTATGATCGTGCGCTATGAGGATTAACATCTATTCAGCCAAGAAAGCGTGAAAGCTGCTGGCAGTGGTGTAGCAAGCACGCCTCAAGATGCTACATCCACGATGAGCGAGGAGTCACGTCGTTGCTAAAGTTCTTCCTTCTCTCTCCAGTCATCAACCCCTTTCACCTAAGTCAGTCGCGAGGTCTAAAAGGAACTCCCATGTTCACGACGTTCGATGCTGACTTTGTTCTGAGATAGGAAGTTGTTTCGAAACGAGGGCGTCCATAAATTAGAGGCGAGATGGTCTGAGCAGAGAGAGTTCAATGCCTAGCGCGATGAAGACAGCTGCCAAGTCTAGGAGATATTTGTGGGAGTTGAGGTGTTGTTGGAGTTGAGGAGAGTAGGGATTGTCGAGATGAGGTTTAGGTCGTGTCCGTATGGATGACATGTCAAATGGGCAGTGTCAATTTGGCATTTTGACACTCAGCCAACATTGTTGGCAGAGTGTCAAGAATTTGCAGGTTGCCAGCCAATACAAATCGTCGGGCACTTTCTGTTTTGGCACATCATACCTACAAACAAAGTCGCAGCTGCATATCTCACGACCAGGTACTGCCCAATCAGAAAACACCTTCTCCAATCATCTTTCTTTCGATTCGTTCACTGCCTATGAGGTCAACAAATGACAAGTTCTCCAACCAATGAAATTGCGTCGCTGATGTTCGCACATGCGCTTCGACTTGACACTACAGCTACAGTGTTTGACACTCTAGCTCGAAAGCGCTTCGGGTTGACACGCCCTTGTTGACATGTCATCCCTACGGACACGAACTTACTGTGCTTTCAGCTCCTTGCAAAACCGGTTGGCAGCGCGTACGTGTACGTTTCATTGTTCGCAGCTCGGAACGGTTTCACACGGTAGAAAGCGGCAATCTGGCTTCACCGTTTCTCACCGCGACACAACGAAAAAGACCGCACATGGAAAAGCGAAGCACGTACGCACGTGGTTCACAACGACAACCTCCTACTGCTCCCTAGAAAACACATTTTGGCGGGAAGGGTAAATTGAGGCGTGAACGGGAATTACTGAAGAACTGGATGTTTGAGGAATATAAGTACAGTCTACACTGATCTTGTTTTACCCTGCTAATATATCTTTCGATTTTAGAAATTGCAACTTGTTCCAAATCCCGTTCCCTTGGCCTGATGCGACGGTCTGATTGAATGACTCCCCGTCAACCACGCTGCTTTGGCTTCTAAGTATCACTTACATTAGATCAACACCTCCTCGCGTTCTTTAGTGCTTCTTAGATTCCCAGAATTCATTCCCTGTCTCAAGCCGCATCAGTATTCGTGGTAAGCACTGCAACACTCGCATCGACTGGTAGTCACGAGTCCCACCAGGACCACCACGTGGCAGAGCCTGAATGGCTGCTGCCGCGGAGGCAGCCGTCGCAGGTAGTAGCAAGCCCGGAGGAAGCAGCGCTGCTGAACCCGCGAATCTTGCCGGAAAGTCCGGCCGGACGGACCGCGATCGGGATCGCGTGTACGACATTCCCTGGGTTGAAAAGTACCGGCCGCAGCGCGTGGAAGACATAGTGGGCAATGAAGACGCGGTTTCGAGACTCTGCGTCATCGCGCGCGATGGCAACATGCCGAATCTAATCTTCGCAGTATGTAAGGGAACTATGCAAGGCAAGACGTGGTTTTTTTTTTTTTTTTTTTTTTTTGAAGAAAGTCACGCTGCCCTCCCTGCTCACCTGCGACCCCTGCTCTTATGCTCCCCATGCTCCCCTGCTCCCTCATTCCCCCAGGGTCCCCCGGGGACTGGGAAAACCACAAGTGTGCTCGCCTTGGCCCATGCATTACTAGGCCCCAGCTACCGCGATGCTGTGTTGGAACTCAATGCGTCTGACGATCGAGGCATTGATGTGGTTCGCAACAAGATCAAGATGTTCGCTCAGAAGAAGGTCACTCTGCCGCCCGGGCGGCACAAAATCATCCTCCTGGATGAGGCTGACAGGTGGGGGTGAAAGCCATGTTGTAGTAGCAGCACCTAGGGACCTAGGAAGTGAACTTCCTATCCTAGTATTTGCTGTACGTTTTCTCAGAAGAGGGTCACTTTGCCGCCCGGGCGGCACGAGATCATCCTCCTGGACGAGGCTGACAGACGGGGCTGAAATCTTTAGTAGCATCTAGCGTTATCCAAGGTGTGGGCTCCATACTTGGGTTTCCTGTTTTTGAGTCGACTCAAAAACTGATATCTACAGTAGCATCTAGCGTTAGCCAAGGTGTGGGCTCCATACTTGCCTTCCTACTTCAACTCGCTCTGGTTCCTCCTTTCAGTTTCCCCCTGATTTTTGAGACGTCTCACAACTTATTTTGCTGCGGTTCCACTCCCTCCCTCCCTCCCTTGCCCCCTTCCCATCCCCCTCCCCACCACCCCATGCCAGCATGACAGCAGGGGCGCAGCAGGCCCTGAGAAGAACAATGGAAATCTACTCTTCCACCACTCGCTTCGCCCTCGCATGCAACGTGTCCTCCAAGATCATCGAGCCAATTCAGAGCCGCTGCGCCGTGGTGCGATTCTCCCGGCTTACAGACGCCCAAGTGTTAGCCCGACTAATGCTGGTGGTGCAGGAGGAGAAGGTGAGCTCTGAAAGGCGCTGTATGGTGAGTGAGTGCGAAATTGCGAATCACTTTTGGTCCGCTTCTGCCTCGCCCCCATTTTCCCGCCTCATCAACGCCCAATTGCCGACCCCACTAATGCTGGCGCTCCTTGTATATCCTCCTGTCCTGTGACTGTATCGACTCCTGGTTTTATCTGGTTGTGACTGTAACAGGTGGCGTATGTGCCAGAGGGGCTGGAAGCGATAGTGTTTACAGCGGATGGCGACATGAGGCAGGGGCTCAACAACCTTCAGGCCACTGCAACTGGCTTCGGTTTAGTCAACGCAGATAATGTGTTCCGAGTATGTATGCTTCTAGCATTCACTTAGGCTGTTGGTGTAGCTGTCTGGAATGGGAGTGAAAGCATGGGAGACACAGTCGATGGCGACTTGAGGTAGGGGCTGAACAACCTGCAGGCCACTGCCACTGGCTTCGGTCTCTCTCGTCAACGCTGATAACGTGTTCCGGGTATGTGAGTTGGTGTTCTCACATTCAGATCATTTTAGCTTTGTCACTAGGAGGGTACGACCTATGTGCAAATCTGCTCAGCCCCCTCGTGGCCGTCTCACTCGTGTGACTTGACTGCGGTGCGGCAGAAACAGTCAAGGCGTGTCTAACAGGCAAGGCAACATCAACACTGCATGCTGTGCCATGGCAACTTCCCGGACCTCTTTGTTCTGGGCTACTCTCTAAGCCAAAACCAATCCCGTATGCTTCTCCCTCCCCCTCCAGGTGTGCGACCAGCCTCACCCACTCAAGGTAGCAGCAACAGTGAAGGCGTGTCTATGCGGTGACATTGACATGGCATGCGAGGGCATCCGGGACCTCTTTGCTCTGGGCCTTAGGGTTGACAGTCAAGCCAAAGCCAATCACACCATCTCCTATGCGTGTATCCCTTTCCTCTCCCAGGTGTGCGACCAGCCTCACCCACTCAAGGTGGCAGCAACAGTGAAGGCGTGTCTATCCGGTGACATTGACATGGCATGCGAGGGCATCCGGGACCTCTTTGCTCTGGGCCTTAGGGTTGACAGTCAAGCCAAAGCCAATCACACCATCTCCTATGCGTGTATCCCTTTCCTCTCCCAGGTGTGCGACCAGCCTCACCCACTCAAGGTGGCAGCGACAGTGAAGGCGTGTCTATCTGGTGACATTGACACGGCATGCGAGGGCATCCGGGACCTCTTTGCTCTGGGCCTTAGGGTTGACAGTCAAGCCAAAGCCAATCTCACCATCTCCTATGCGTGTATCCCTTTCCTCTCCCAGGTGTGCGACCAGCCTCACCCACTGAAGGTAGCAGCGACAGTGAAGGCGTGTCTATCCGGTGACATTGACATGGCATGCGAGGGCATCCGGGACCTCTTTGCTCTGGGCTACGCTGCTTCTGACATCATCACCACGCTCTTCAGAATAGTCAAGAACTACGACATGCCAGAATTCCTGAAGCTAGAATTCATCAGGGTGAGTCACACTGTCACATCGTGGGGAAGGGGTTGTTTCTAGGGTTGTGTATACAGAGGTCACTTCTCTGGGCTATGCTGCTTCTGACATCATCACAACACTCTTCAGAATAGTCAGGAACTACGACATGCCAGACTTCCTGAAGCTGGAAGTTATCAGGGTGAGTCACGCAGTGGAGAAGGGTTGACAGCAGGGCCATGCACAGGAACAATGGATCTTAGCTCTGGGCTATGCTGCTTCTGACAAGACCCCTCACATCTTATCTCCATGCCTGCCTACCCGTATCTACCTACCCTCTCCTTGTTGCAGGAGATTGGGTTCTGTCAAACGAGGATAGCAGAAGGAGTGGGTTGAGTCAGGAGTTGATTTCCTTGTCTCCCCCTTTCATCCCTCGTGTTGCAGGAGGTTGGTTTCTGTCACATGAGGATAGCAGATGGGGTAGGATCGGTGCTGCAACTATCTGGTTTAATGGCCAAGCTGTGCAAAATAGCGAGAAATGCTGCTCTGAAGTAGAGCTGACGAATTTGCATGTGATCGTATTGTTCATTAGACTTTGGGCTGCATGATGGCCTGATTTCCTTGACTCTCTGGCTAGCTCGTCTCCCCGTCATATCGAGTGTCCCCGGAGTGCCCAACATAGTTTCCTGAGGTTCCCACCTGTAGATATCGGTGGTGCAGTCAAGGTTGCGTTGCATACTTCTTTGTAACATATGTGGTATCCATAAATAATGACTCGTTATAAATAGTTCCAGGGAGGTCAGTCAGCAATTACAGCATCACTCGAGATCGCGTCCATTGCGCCGTCGCATGCGGGAGATGCAAAAATCACCAGGGTCTCGCCGAATTGCGAACCACGACACTCGTATCTCGTCATTTCGTCAGTTCGAGAGCCGGTCGCCATCCGCGAAAGGCTTTCAATTCTCACCACAATTATTCGCAGCAAAATTGATTGTGCGGTGATGAGCCCACAAAAATCACCACAATCATCAGTCAGAAAGCTCGTGCGACTCGGCCTGCAAAACTCCCAAGTCCCGTCCCGACGCCAGTTTACAGCAAAGCCAAACCTTGACTCACGGCAGTTCTCGAAGACACCGAAGCGTAGGATAAATAGAAGCTAGCAATGGCGCTTCATTTCATCACAAGTTCCATCCAATCATCTTCACCCTCTCATCAGTTCAGTTCATTCAGTTCAGCGTTGTCCACTACAAACAGAACTTTTATTGAGGTGAAAATGTCTCCCACTAGAACCACTTTCCTCGTCGTCGTCATAGCCTCTGCGATGGTCCTTTCCGCCGCCCCTGCGCGCGTCTCTGCCGCTGCGGCAGCTCCCGCCAACACGACTGCGGCTGCTAACAGGACCGCTTCTGCTAAGGCGGCTGCCGCGCCTGCCAACGCGACTAAATCCGGAAACGCTACTAGTAAAGTTGGTAACAGCGCCGTCGGAGCGGCGACGGCGAGGCTGAGCAAGGGCGCGGGCGAAGGAAAGAACTCCACATGCTCCTACTACGGAAACTACAACGCAAACCCTTACTTCGCCAAGGGGCTCACCGCGAAGCTTCCGCCCGCGCTCTTCGGCAAGCGCTGCGGCGCGTGCTACAAGGTGGAATGCCATAATGACACGAAGCGCTGCCGCAGTGGCAAGGCAATCGTGACCGTCCGTATAGTCGGCGAAACCTCCACGGAGAAGCAGATCTCCCTATCCACCGTCTCTTGGTCGAAGATTGTTCAGGGTTCTGATACTGCCCCCGTTAACATCACGTACAAGCGCACGAACTGCCATTCGACCGCCGGATCGGGAGTCCGCGTGCGCAGCAACTCAACGGCTGAGAAATTCAACATCCAAATGGTGGGTCTGGCCGGCCCCGGTACGCTTACAGAGGTCGAGCTTAGCGCGGACGGCAAGAAGTGGGTGAAGCTGACGCGCGACGGCAGCAAGGCGATTTGGGGAATCGCCGGCGCGGAGGCGAAGGAGGTTTTGGGCGCGAAGAAGGCGATGAGCGTTCGCCTCACTGCGGGACACACCCTCGAGAAAATCACCCTCGAGAATGTCATTCCCGCCGCCTGGAAGGCCCAGACGGTGTACTCCTCTAAGACCAACTTCAAGAAGCTTTTGCCTGAGGCCAAGTAGGCGTTCGTGTGAAGAATCGCTTTTGAGAATTCTCAGAAGCGATTTCGATCATGTCGCCGACTGGAAGGTCGCGACGGTGTATTCGTCTAAGACCAACTTCAAGAAGCTCATGACGGAGGCCAAGTAGGCACGGTGTGAAGGAAATTTTAGGTCTCGTCCAAAGTTAGAGCGAAGAGGGCTAGGGCGAAGGGGTTAGGTTAAGTGGGAGAGTGGGATTGAGGGACGGGAGTGCGATGGTTCAAGAGGGCTGTTGTATGCATATGATTTTGAGTGTCAACGATTTGAAAATGCTATTGCAGAATTTGTCGAACTACTCTGTAATGCACAATATGGGTACCTTGTGATGCTTCAAGCCATACGACACTGCGCGACCATTGTGTAATGGAGGATATTCTCTGTTTTCCAGAAACCACGAGCTTGATAAGGGTAGCACCGCAACTGTGGCGGGTAGGAGGGGAGTGGGGCGTGAGGGGAATGGGTTAGCGAAAGGGAATGGTTGTGCTGGGAGGAGTTACAACGTTCTTGAGGAACTACGTTTTTTGGAATACTACACTAACTAGTGCCAGGAACTTGGTTTGGCCTAAAAACGTAAAACAAGGACTTTTCTGGCTGGCACTTGATTCTTCCAAAAATATTGGTTGCTGGTTCTTTCAGGGCAGGGAAAATGTCGTAGAATGCTCTTTACATCCGAGTTGGCGGAAACCGGAAGGTAACCATGTACGTACCGTACCAATTTGGACCCTCGTATGCCTAATGTAGTTACAGCACCTCAAGCTTGCTACTGCAGGCTTCGCCCCACCTCTTGACGTGAATTGTGATGCAACATATGGTTGCATTGCATTGCATTGCCATGCCTAACTGATAGAAAAGAGCACAAACAGAAACGGTGAAGCTCAGGGTACATTCATACGTCGACATTTCCACAATGTAATCGTCACAAAGCAGTTTGCTGCTCTGCACTGCATTACACCGGACTATCAAACGTTCACAACGCACCGTATCTAGTATTTTACGACACGAGGCTTTTGAGACACGCTTCCCAAATGTACCCTTAGGATCCAACAATTAATTTCCAGTAGATGGGAGTCTTGGCTACAAGCAATAATGCTGTTGCTGCCACCACTGTAGGTTACAGCAGCTGCTGCTTCTATTCTGCACCGCGGCTGCTTCCACCACCAGACTCATCCGCCCCAGCAGCACCAGAACCATTGCCTCCAGTACCAGCCTCCCCTCCTCGCAGAAGTCCTCTCTTCGTACTCTGTATACATCAACGAGTGCAAAAAAAGGAACGCCGTCCCCCTTATTACCCTCCTTCCTATCGTCGCCATGTTATCTACTGCTCCCCCCGCCACTGCTGCTGCTTCCAACTGCACCACCACCACCACCACCACCCCCAGTACCAGCCTCCCCCTCCTCGTTGAAGCCCTCCCTTCGTATTCTGTACTTGCCGAAATTCAGTGACGAACAAACAAATCAAAGGGCGCCTCCCCTAGGTGCTCCTCGTAATGCTGCCCATGTTACTGCCCATGTTATTGCCCATGTTGCTGCCCATGTTACTGCCCATGTTACTGCCCATGTTACTGCCCATGTTACTGCCCATGTTACTGCCAATGTTATCTACTGCTCTCACTGTCACTGCCACTGCTGCTGCTGCTTCTGCCCCCAGAATCTCCTCACTGAAGCTCTCCCTTGGTATTCTGTACTTGCCAAAATACAGCCACGAGCGTATCAAAAGGCACGGACTCTTCCTATCACCGCGGCTGCTGTCTGCTCTCACCACTGCTGCTGCTGCTTCCACCAGCAGCACCAGTACCACCGCCCCCAGCACCAGTCTCCCCCTCCTCGCTGAAGTCCTCCCTTCGTATTCTGTACTTGCCGAAATTACAGCCACGAGCGCATCAAAAGGCACGGCCTCCCCTGGGTGCTCCTACCCTGGAGGCGATTCCTAGATCTGCCGATGTTATCTGCTGCTCTCACCACCAGCACCATCTGCACCAGCAGCACCTGAACCACCCCCAGAACCACCTGCCCCAGCACCAGCCTCCCCCTCCTCGCTGAAGTCCTCCCTTCGTATTCTGTACTTGCCGAAATACAGGGACGAACGCATCAGAGGCACGGCCTCCCCTGGGTGCTCCTCCCAATATGCCTCCTGAACCGGAGGTAATCAAGCACACAATCAAGCACTAGTTTAAAAAGATGCAATAGTCGAAAATGATAGTTTGCTAAAAAAGTCGAAAATAATGGGTACCACCAGCAAACACCCGATTTCCACCTAAATGCCTCGCCTCTCACCTTGTATCGTTGTTCTGTGATTGCAGCGAGTGTGATTCCGGTATAGAACCCCGCTGCATTCGCTATAAGAATCGGAAGTAGCGGCTCGGGAGGCGCGAATCTTAATAAGCGGTCGAATAGCATGCGAGAGACACGAGTCGGCATTGGCGTACGTGGGGAAAACAAGCCCTCGTACACGTCAGCAGGCGACATGGCTGACGTGGCCTTGGCAGAATTCGTCGCGCGCCGTGCAGGGCTCCATAGAGCCCGTAATCTACGGAACATCGCTCCTTACAGCGGGCGCTCGAACCTAAAGAAATGCGCGCGTAACAACGACTATAATTCGTACGAAGACTGGCCGACGTAGTCTTTCCGATCCATGATGCTGATTTCCGCCTGGTATACAAGTGGGCTCTACCTTACGCTGATCTTAGTGCGCGATTATACCGAACGGAACCACGATTTAAACGTTAGGAACCGCTTTGAAGCTTGTGATACCGAAGCTCGTATTCTTGATCAGTTTAGTTTTGAGGCAGTTCATGGTTCCCAGCTTTGCCTGAATTATTTCAATTTGATGAACTTGACATTTCTTCAAGGATTTAGGTTTTTTCACGGTTTGTTACGATACAAGTCGGTTTCTGTTATAAATATATGAACCACGCATCCCCAGATTCCCCAAAACACGCTATTCTGCTGCAGGTCCCTTGGAAAGGTCGGCCCGTTTAGGAAACCGCCTGGCTACAATATCGGGTAGGAACCGCGATTCCGACATACTCGTCGGGTTTATGCTTGGTCTATCGTCCGTCGCGCGCATCGTTCTCGCGATTGCGCCGCGCGATCTGTATTGGCCTGTTGCAGTCTGGTAGTTGGTAACGAAGCCAACTTTTCGCTGCCACGCTTTTCCAGTCGACTGCATTCTAGTTGACTGCAGTCATATGCCTTGTAATACGCACTCGTTGAGGAGCCTGATAGCTTGAAAAGCATCTTTATTGTGTTATAATCGCTTTCGTGCCTTTCAAGGCTTCTTTAAGGCCAGTCGATCGCGATCTCATTATCGTCTCCCCGCGATGGGAGGCGGATTGATCGCCGTCGATCAGCGAGCATCGGACGGCGGTCCGGTGCTGGAGCCGGGGGAGGAGGGCGAACCGGGGGAGGTTCTTCTGCACTCCCAGCCTGACGTCGGATTGGTGCTCGGCGAATCCGACGTGGACGAATCAGGGAACCTCTACATCACATCCAAGTGAGACTGCTGACTCGTCATTTCCCTCTCCTCTCCCCTGTCATCTCTCCTCCTCTTCCTGTCGTTCCCCCTTGGTTCCTGTCACTTCCACCTCCTTTTCCAGGCGTGCTTCTTTTTGGAGGTTGTTTTAGCATGCCGAGTTTGAAGTCGCGTTTGAGAATTTGTCAAAATCAACGTCATTTTCCAAGCGTGTGGTGTGGCATTTCTCACAAGCCCCTCCTGGCATGTCATTCAGGTGACTTTTGAGTCGACTCAAAAGTCACCAAGCGTGTGGTGTGGCAGTTCTCACAAACCCCTCCTGACATGTCATTCAGCCTGGTAGATCTGACGTGGCCGATCTGGATTTTCCCCTTCTCCCTCCTTCTACACCCTTTTTTTCCCCCTTCCTTCGTCTCATCCCTTCGTTCCCCCTTCATCTCCCAGGCGTGTCATATGGCACTCCACACACACCCCTCACGGCATCGCAGTCAGCCTGGTGGATCTGAGCATGGGCGGCATATTTTTGTCCCTTTCCCCCTCCTTTAATCCCCTTCTCCTGTCAGGCGTGTGGTGTGGTGTGGTGTGGTGTGGTGTGGTGTGGTGTGGTGTGGTGTGGTGTGGTGTGGTATGGCACTCCACGCACACCCCCCTCGGGGCATCGCAGTCAGCCAGCCTGGTGGGTGTGAGCATGGGTGACCTCATATGTTCCCCTCTTCCCTTCCCTCTGCTTCTCCTCCTGTCTGTCTCCTTCTTCTCCCAGGCGTGTGGTATGGCACTCCACGCACACCCCGCATGGCATCGCAATCAGCCTAGTGGATCTGAGCATGGGCGGCCTCCTTTGTCCGCTTCTTCCTTCTTCTATCCCCTTCTCCTTCCAGACGTGTGGTATGGCACTCCAAGCACACCCCACGCGTCATCGCACTCGGCCTGGTGGATCTGAGCATGCATGCACAGCGTATTGTGTTCCCAGCCTCCCTTCTTTTGTATTCTTTGTTCCCCCTTTCCGCCTTCCCTTCTCATCTTTCCCCATCATCTCCCAGGCGTGTGGTGTGGCATTCCACGCACACCCCGCACGGCATCGCAGTCAGCCTGGTGGATCTAAGTATGCACGCAATCTCCAGGGATCTCGAGGCATACCCCAAGCCCTGCATTTACACGCAGGTGGGTGGGAGTTGTCCAGTTTAGAAAGACAGTTCAGGTTCAGGTTCTGAGTCAGCCTGGTTGACCTGAGCATGCATGCCATTTCCAGAGAGATGGTTTGAATTCTACAAACATGAATCCCCGTAGGCTGACTGAACCCTTGACGGATTAAGTTCCAAAGTCTACTTCGATTCGAAGTCTTAACCCCATACCCCAGCCCTATGCCAAACCAAACCCGTAAGCAACAAAACCCGACCTGACATTTACCCCTTCAACCCTACTCCCCAACACTGATATGAAAACCCAACAATTCAGGTTGACACTGGTGACTGGGAAGACGAGGATGAGGAGGAGGAGGATGAGGTGGAAGGAGAAGGAGAAGAGGAAGAAGAGGAGGGGGAAGGGGGAAGAGGAGCAGGGGCAGCAGAGCAGGCGAACCACGTAGCAGGACCAGGGCAAGGGGCAGGGGGGAGAGGAGAGGGCGAGGATGAGGAGATGAGGGAGGCGGAAGGAGAAGTGAGAGGAAACGATGTGCCTGCTGCTGCTGCTGGTGCTGCTGCAGTGGGGAATGGGAGTGTGGCAAATGTGTTTGAGCGCCTATCGCTCGTTTCTGAAATGAGGCTTGTTCCAAGAGACGAAGCTGCATGTGAGTAGCACTTTCCTCTCCTTTCCTGCTTGCTGGCTGCTGCTGCTGCTGCTCCTGCTCTTCCTGGTAGTGTTGCTATTGCCAGTCTTGTGGTGGGCAATGGCAGTGTGGCAAACATGTTTGAGCATCTCTCACTTGTGTCTGAAATGAGGCTTGTTCCGAGAGATGAAGCTGCTTGTGAGTAGCTACTCATCAGCTGTGCCACCTATTTCGTGTTTAGAGGCGCATCAAGAATCCTTCCACCTATTTCTCTGGAGTGGATGCCATTATTAGGACTCGGTGTGACAGTGCTACGTTGAATCCCTCTTCCCTCTCCTCCCTTCTCCCCCCGTCTCTCTCCTAACATCTCTTCCGCCGACCCCCCTCCCTCCCTCCCGTTTCCTCGTACAGTGGATGCCATTTTCAAAGCGCTGTGCGACAGTGCGGCACTGAACCCTGACCCAGAAGGAGGTGAGCGAGAGGGTGGTGTGCCGTTGTAACAAGGTGACGTTTGAGTCGACTCAAAAGTCACCTCGTTTCAAAGCGCTGTGCGACAGTGCGGCACTGAACCCTGACCCAGAAGGAGGTGAGCGAGAGGGTGTGGGTTGCCCTAACCCAGTACACACATTAGCCTAGAAGGCAGCATTGTGATGGAATCACTTGTAATATTTTTCAAAAAAGTGCACACACACTAGCCTAGCATTCCACAATATGTTCAGGCATGAAATGCCTGAACAGAAGTCGAGGGCTGCTGGCATTCCATGCTTGTCAAAATGGCATCTAGAGGGTTAGTCAGGGATGAGGCAAGGAGCCTGGGATTCTGTGATTTGATTAGAGTGATCTGGTCAGTGATCAGATTTTCCCATCTGATTTTCTTGTTGGAATGTTGTGCGCTTTTCTTGTCAAGGATTGAGTACTTTTCTTGAAATGTTGGGTGTGCTTATTGTTGTGTGTGTGTGTGTGTGTGTGTGGTACGCCCCATAATGTGACGTCTCTGTGTTGCATTCCCTGCAGCGGAGCAAGAGTTGGAGGGCGATTGGTACTATAACGAGGATGAAGTGTTGAGGAACGCACGAGTGGTGAGGAGACGGAGGGTTAGAGGGAGGGAGAAGGATGGAGGGGTGGAAGAGAGTGGGGAGGGGGGGAGTTGCTTCACCACGTCATGTGGTGCTTGTCATGGCACCACATTACCACGTCGACATTTCACCACATCGCCATGCCACCACATCGCCATGCCACCACATCGCCATGCCACTCACGTCACCATGTCCCTTGTCAACCATGTTCCCATATCACCACCATATTCCCCCGGCAGGTGTTACCCGAGGGAGATCCGGACCAGTTTGAAGATGCAGATGAGGATGAGGAAGAGGAGGGAGCGGGTGCTGCTGCTGGATCATAGACTCAGGGTTTAGGGTTTAGTGATTAAGTGGTTTGGTGATGCAACATTGCCATGCCACCACAATGAACATCTGCCCAGTGATCGTCAATACAGACTAGGCTATCTCCCTGCTGCTGTGGTCTGTGAGGTCTCTTATTGTAATCTCAAATTGGCGAATACCAGGCAGGGCAAAGGTGATCTAAAAAAGGATGGTTATGAGCAGCTAATTCTGCAGCATCTTTTATAATAATCACTGCCAGAAAAGAACGTACTGACAAGCAGTACACCGTGAGAAGCAGTTGCATCCTTGATCAAGAGCTCCTATTCAAGGGTTTTTTTACCCCTGGATTCTGTATTCAAGCATGTAACAATTCAGTATTCTAGCTGCCGAGAGCGAGCATGAACTCGCCCTCGCACACTAGGTCACCACCCACATACGCCTTGCCTGCCAGCTTGGCGATTCCGAACCGCTTCTGGTACTTGGTGAGAGTCATGCGCATGACCAGGGTGTCACCGGGAACCACCGGCTTGCGCCAACGGACCTGCAGGGGTTGGGGTGGGTTGAGAACGGTGGGGATAAAATATAGGTCACCACCCACATACGCCTTGCCTGCCAGCTTGGCGATTCCGAACCGCTTCTGGTACTTGGTGAGCGTCATGCGCATGACCAGGGTGTCACCGGGAACCACGGGCTTGCGCCAACGGACCTGCAGGGGTTGGGGTGGGTTGAGAACGGTGGGGAAAAAATATAGCGGGTAAGTGTGCTTTCTTTGTTTCTCAGTCAAGACGCTTCTGGTACTTGGTGACGGTCATGCGCATAACTAGAGCGTCATAGGGGGTCACCGGCTTCCGCCAACGGACCTGTGGAGAACGGAAACGGGGTGGAACAGGGGAGGGAGTAGTGGAGGCGAGGAGGAGAGGAGGGGAGGGGAGAGGAGAGGAAGGGAGAGGAGAGGAGAGGAGGGGAGAGGAGAGGAGAGGAGAGGAGAGGAGAGGAAGGGACAGGAGAGGAGGGGAGAGGAGAGAGGGGAGGGGAGGAGGGGAGACGAGAGGAGGGGAGAGCAGAGGGGAGCGGGGAGGAGGGGAGACGAGAGGGAGAGAGGGAAGACGAGAGGAGGGGAGGGAAAACGAGAAGAGAGGTGAGGAGTAGAGAGGACAACAGAAAGCATATAGATATTGTCCCCTATGATTGTGCTACTGATTTCTTCTATGTGATCCTGATTTTCTCTCCTTTATCCCAGTGTCTGGAACCACCCTGAACCGCCATGAACCATCCTGAACCGCCATGAACCACCGTGAACCGCCATGAACCACCCTGAACCCTAACGGACCACCCTCGAAACCACCCAGACTCACCCCATCGACGCCAGCGAAGAAGAAAGCATCTCTCTTGCCGCCAAAATCGTCTGTGAGCATCACGATGCCGCCTAGCTGCGCCATGGCCTGCATACCGCAGGGTGAGGGGGTGAGGGGGAGAGGGGGAGAGGGGGAGGACAAACGGTGAGCAGAAAGCGTCTCTCTTGCCGCCATAGTCGACAGTGAGCGTCACGATTCCTCCTATCTGCGCCATGGCCCGCGCACAAGGGGCGAGAAGGAGGACAAGCAAGGAGGACAAGTAGTGAGGACAATACGGAAGAAAGAAGGCTTCTCTTGAGGCGCCTCACAAGAAGGAAGGTGCCTCTCAAAAAGGAAGGTGCCTCTCAAAAAGGAAGGTGCCTCTCAAAAAGGAAGGTGCCTCTCAAAAAGGAAGGTGCCTCTCAAAAAGGAAGGTGCCTCTCAAAAAGGAAGGTGCCTCTCAAAAAGGAAGGTGCCTCTCAAAAAGGAAGGTGCCTCTCAAAAAGGAAGGTGCCTCTCAAAAAGGAAGGTGCCTCTCAAAAAGGAAGGTGCCTCTCAAAAAGGAAGGTGCCTCTAAAAAAGGAAGGTGCCTCTAAAAAAGGAAGGTGCCTCTCAAAAAGGAAGGTGCCTCTCAAAAAGGAAGGTGCCTCTCAAAAAGGAAGGTGCCTCTCAAAAAGGAAGGTGCCTCTCAAAAAGGAAGGTGCCTCTCTTGCCGCCAAAGTCGTCAGGAAGGTGCATCACGATTCTTCCTATCTGCGCCACGGCCTGCACGCAAGGAAGGCCAGGGTGGGAGGGCAATGACACAAGCGAGGGTGGGTGGGTGGGTGGGTGGGTGGGTGGGTGGCTGGCTGGCTGGCTGGCTGGGTGGATGGGAGTGCATGAAGGCGACTTGTGAGACGCCTCAAATTTCTCTCCTGAGTAGAGACATGACGGAGGGAGTGCATGGGCGCGAGTCGAACGAACGAGCGTACCTCGACCATGACCACGCCGGGCATCTAGGGGCGCTCGGGGAAATGACCGGCCGGGGAAGAAGTTGTCAAGCGAGAGAAAGAGAGGGTCATAAGTACGCTTACAAACCACGCCATACGGCGTACCTCGACCATGAGCACGCCGGGCATGATGGGGCGCTCGGGGAAGTGGCCGGCCGGGGAAGAAGTTGCCGTTGACGTTGCGAGAAAGAGGGGGTCACGGGAGGAAGAGGAAAGGAGTGATGCATGGAGGGACGAGAGCAGAGGACGGCGAGGAGCGTACCTCGACCATGAGCACGCCCGGCATGATGGGGCGCTCCGGGAAGTGGCCGGGGAAGAAGTTGTCGTTGACGGTGACGTTCTTGATGCCCACAGCCGTGACGCCCGGCTCGTACTCGATCACTCGGTCCACCAGCAGGAAGGGGTATCTGGCGAGTGCGGACGAAGGGACAACAAGGACGGGGCGGGACGGACGGGGGTGGCGGGACGGGAAGGGACCATTCTAATGATTTACTTCCTGAAAGCCCTGACATTCGAATGGCTGTATTGAAATCGCTTTTGAGAATTCTCAATGTGGCGGGACGGGAAGGACGGGAAGGGACCATGCGTATGATTTACTTCCTGAAAGCCCTGACATTCGCATGGTTGACAATCCGACGGAGTTCATAGAGTTTCTAACAAACTTGATACGGAGAAACTGAAAACGAGATACGGAGAGTCTTTAGCTGCCCTTACGACGACAGCTAGCCGTTGATGGATGTTCTGTGACGACCAGCGCACACGGAGGACTCACCTGGGCGACATCACCTGTGCGACACCACCTGTGCGACAGCACCCGTGTGACAGCACCCGTGCGTATTGAGCCTCACCTGTGCGGCACCACCTGTGCGGCAGAAGCTCCTTGATCTTATTGATGTCCAACAGGGCAGAGGCGTTGATGAAGGCTACGGAATGGTGATATGTGAAAATGAGCGACAGCACATATGCGACAGCAGCACCTGTGCGACACCTGTGCGACACATGTGCGACACCTATGCGACATCACCATGCGACAGCACCTGTGCGTGTTGAGCCTCACCTGTGCGGCAGCAGCTCCTTGATCTTGTTGATATCCAACACGGCCGGGGCGTTGACGAAGGCTGCAGAACGGTAAATACGTGCAGCGAGAAGGAAAAACAGGGAAAGGCAAGACACTGAGTTAGGGAAACCATAGCGCAGAAACGTAGTGTGTGAGCGACGGAAGAAGGAAAAGGTAGGCGAATATGTGTATAGATAGCAACAGCATACAGACAGATGCTCGATAATGGGAAGAGGGGGGACAGCAGGGCACCAGGGATAGGAATGACAGATCACATGTGTGGAGTCGGGAAGACAAAGAACATGTGGGGGGTCAGGATGACAGAGGACCCGTCACTCACTTTTCTCAATAGGAATCGCCTCAGCCTCTGTAGCGGTCGCCGTCGCAGCTGCTCCATCGGCGTCGCACCGAATCGCCGCGGAAAGTGGGCGACGTGCGACGGCCTTGTGCGACGCCTTCGTCGCGAGCGACATCCCAGAGAAGCTGGAAACCAGAGGTCTGGCGGTGGCGGAAGCCGCGACCGTGCGAGCCGGCACTGATGCGAAGGCTGCTGCCTGCATCGTTACGTCTGCGAGAGTGGCTGCCATGCTTCGGAGATGCTAGTTACGAAGGGAACTGCGATTCTGGTGATGCTGCGTAATCTGCAAATGCGGCTGCAAAGCCCAAACAAAGAGAGCAGCACCGGAAAGAACAGGATCACAAGGTGGAGCAGCAGCAAAGAAATAGGCAGCACTCGAGCTAGACTGGTAAAATGGTGAGGTTGTAACTGAAGATCTGACTGGGACGGTTGCTAATTTCACAAAACCTTGGGGTTGTCTCTCTGGGAAAGCCATGAAATTGGATTCGGGGGTTGAGATGGGAGGTTGCGGTGCTGGGGCGTGTTCAAAACTTCCAAAAATATGTCTGTTCGCGATCAACGCATTTCCATCTTGATTCTCAAGTCGCGTGGTGTTTTGTCAGCGCCTGGATGTCTAAATCTCCACTGAGATTATTGAAACCTAGTAGCTGGATCAGTAAAACGAGCGCGCCTGTGTGACTCCTCCCTCAGCCTTCGAAATCGTGGAGGTTTTCCTTTGTGCTCATTGGCTTCTCGCCTTCCTGGGGTGTCCGGACATTGCAGTGAGGTTTTCCTAAGTTGTGCTGTCGATACCAAGGTGACGCTGACGTGACAGGATGTTCGCGAGGAAAGATTGACAGGAAAGGTGGCGAAAAGGCGGAGTGCTAACCAGTGACAGGGAGTCAGCAACTGATACGTGACGTGGATCTGCGCCACGCTGTATTACACACGCTGCATCAAATGTCAGATGACGTGCCGAATGATCAGTGAATGCATGTCAGCTTTTGATGAGTTCCTTGTCCTGTCAGCAAGAACACGAGAGGTCGGATTGGTCAGATCTGAGTAGATTGCTGATCGAAGAATCCGGTAAAGGATCATCCGATTGGAGCAGTTAAGTGAAACAAAGTGGCTTTGCGACCCACGGGCCCGATGCATTTCGTCACAAACCATTTCGATTACTGTGAACCATCTCTTTACAGATAACGAGTTGTGATAACAGCGAGTCAGAATGACTACTTCGGTAACTGATATAGGTGACGCGGTTTGGGGCTGAATTGTTCTTCGCTAACTAATGTGAGTCTGATCACTTGTCATCCGCACCTGCCGCACGAAAAGGGCGATTAATCTAGCAAGAAGCCGGGATTGTGCCGCGGTTTGCGTACCTTCGCACGAGCGAATTCGAGTTTTCGCCAGTGTAATTGCCAGAAGCGTTTTCCTCCACTGAGCAACAAGCTCGTCGCACGCTACACCCAGGGATGTCGCATCCGGGAGTGTTACAACCAGGGTTACATCCAGCGTTACAACCAGCGTTACAGCCAGGGTTGCAACCAGCTTCACCAGCCATGTTCGACGCGCGCAGACTAGCAACGGCAGTACCGGAGGACATAGTGTTCTGCATAGACACCGACATAGAGGCGGCGCGCGAATTAAAGCCGTCCACCGGCGCAGCCTCCGCTACAGCCGCAACAGGCGCTGCAGCAGCTACAGCCGGCGAGGGGGTGGGAGCAGAGGGAGCAGGAGCGGGATCAGCGGCTTCACAAGCTACAGAAACAGCAGCAGGAACAGGAGCAGCATCAGCACCACCAGCAGCGTCGCTGACGAGACTAGATGCCATTCGGCAGGCTCTACTGCTGTTCACTCACTCCAAACTCGCCATGAACCCCTCTCACAGGTAAGTCCCTCGCACATGCAAGCCTGTCGCGCAGGTATACCACCCACCCCCCCTCACGGGGTCAGCATCAGCAGCGGTGACACCAGCGGCACCACCAGCAGCATTAAGCCTCAGGCAAACAATCAACGTCCTACTTTTTAGCTAGACAAAACCGGTTACCATCAACTTGTTCACTGAGTTTCTTCTCAAGCAAACAACCTTCTACTTTTTAACTAAACAAAGTCGCTGCCATGTAAAGAGATGGCTCCAACCTGTGTGACATGAGTCGATTTTTGAGTCGACTCAAAAATCGACTCATCACACGCGGGCTCCCCCTCACGGGGTCAGCATCAGCAGCGTGACACCAGCGGCACCACCAGCAGCGTCGTTGACGAGACTAGATTCCATTCGGCAGGCTGTGCTGCTGTTTCTGTAGCTTCCATCCATCCACTCACCCCAAACCAAACTCGCCATGAACCCCTCGAACAGGTGCGTCGCGTATGTGCCGCTTCGTTATAAGCTTAACCTTTATTGTTAGACTCGGTTGCAAGGAATCTCTTCTGATGTTCACTCACTCCAAGCTCGCCATGCATGAACCCGCAAGGACTCCAATCTCGAGTTGCACAGGTGCTGTCTGCTTTGTTTTCAACAGTGGAGTTTCAAGTTGCACTTCGGGGACGCTTTGGAAAGGCTGGAAAAAGTCCTGTGGATTTACAAAGGAAGAAAGAAAGAAAAAAATAAACTCCATGCACACATGCACCCACCCATCCCTCTCTTTCTCTTTCTTCCCCCCTGCTTTCACTCAACAGGTTCGCCCTGGCCGCACTCAAGGGCAACACAGCAGTAGTACCTGCCTCCCCTGGTTCCTCCTCACGGCAATCACAGTTCTCCTGGGTACGCTCTGTTGTGAAAGCACGTTTGCCAGTTTGAGTCGCCCACCACACAGAGTGCCACCTAAACCTGGGCCCACCCAATGGCTTCAAAGGCCCACCCAATGGCTTCAAAGGCCCACCCAATGGCTTCAAAGGCCCCCCTCACGGCCTCAAAGACCCTCCTTTTTAATCACCGCTCACCCTCTGAGGCTCATTCCACCTTATGTTTCCCTCCTCCTCTCTCAATCCCCCACCTCACACACCCCTCCCTCCCTCCCTCCCTCCCTCCCTCCCTCCCTCCCTCCCTCCCTCCCTCCCTCCCTCCCTCCCTCCCTCCCTCCCTCCCTCCCTCCCTCCCTCCCTCCCTCCCTCCCTCCCTCTCCTGATTCGTCCATCAGGTGGTCGAGCATTTCACCAATGACATGAACTCTCTCCTTGCTGGCGTCCAATCACTGCACGCCACGTCAGCCTACTCCTCCGTCGACCTCTCCCCGCTCTTCCGCGCCCTCGCGTCAGAATCGCAGCGCTCGGCCGATCGTGGGCGTTCATTGCGACTGGTGAGATCCTGACTGAAACCCTCCTTCCCTGCGTGGTTTGAAACTTCTCAAAACTTACAAAATTCTTCTCTCCGCCCCACAAGCCTGCTTCTTCTGCTGTTCAACTTGTTGCTCTTGTTCCTCTTGTTGCTCTTCTTCCTCTTGTTCCTCTTGTTCCTCTTTTTCCTCTTGCATCTCCAGTAACCACCACTCCACTGAGTTCCGTGTGCCCTGCCATTCTCTTCACTGCTGATTGCCTCTACTGGCACAGCTTTCCCAACACCTACCTTTCCCTTTCTCCTCCAACCTCCAATGTGGGTCGATTCAAAAATACTGAGTTGACTTTTGAGTCGACTCAAAAGTCAACGCTTTCCCAACACCTACCTTTCCCTTTCTCCTCCAACCTCCAATGTGGGTCGATTCAAAAATACTGAGTTGACTTTTGAGTCGACTCAAAAGTCAACGCTTTCCCAACACCTACCTTTCCCTTTCTCCTCCAACCTCCAATGTGGGTCGATTCAAAAATACTGAGTTGACTTTTGAGTCGACTCAAAAGTCAACGCTTTCCCAACACCTACCTTTCCCTTTCTCCACCAACCTCCAATGTGGGGCGATTCAAAAATACTGAGTTGACTTTTGAGTCGACTCAAAGGTCAACGCTTTCCCAACACCTACCTTTCCCTTTCTCCTCCAACCTCCAATGTGGGCCGATTTATAAATACACAACCGACCTAGCTCCTATGTTTCCCCCGTCCTTCAAACTTCCCCTCTCATCCCCACCTGCCAGATTCTCGTCTTTTGCCGTTCGTCGTGCATCCCCGGTCCGCCTCCCAACCGCGCCCCTCGCCCCGCCGTCCCGTTCACTGCCGATTGCATATACTGCCATGACCACCCCAACAATTTCAACTGCATTCACAATCCCTCCCCTTCCCTCTCCCTACCTGCCAGATTCTCTTCTTTTGCCGTTCCTCTAGCATCCCCGGTCCACCTCCCAACCGCGCCCCTCGCCCCGCCGTCCCCTTCACTGCCGACTGCATCTACTGCCACGACCGCCCCAACAATTTCAACTGCATTCACAATCCCTCCCCTTCCCTCTCCCTACCTGCCAGATTCTCGTCTTTTGCCGTTCGTCGTGCATCCCCGGTCCGCCTCCCAACCGCGCCCTCGCCCCGCCGTCCCATTCACTGCCGATTGCATATACTGCCATGACCGCCCCAACAATTTCACCTGCATTCACACCCTCCCCTTCCCTCTCCCTACCTGCCAGATTCTCTTCTTTTGCCGTTCCTCTTGCATCCCCGGTCCACCTCCCAACCGCGCCCCTCGCCCCGCCGTCCCCTTCACTGCCGACTGCATCTACTGGCACGATCGCCCCAACAATTTCAACTGCCCGCAGGAAGTTTTCGACGGGCTGACCGCTGCCCTGGAAGCAGTTTCCGTGCCCGAGCCTTACATCTGGGAGAACAGCAGCAACTCTGCCCGGTACATCTTTCGAGCGACATCCTCGTTATTAGCACACCCAGCACAGCGACAAGCTGACGACTACCTATCCATGCCTAGGGTTTTGGACTCAGGGCCCAGAAACGCCCCACCAGGAGAGGGCAATGCTTCAGGTGTACCTGGTGCAGGTGCATCTGGGGCAGGTGTAACTGGTTCAGGTGCGCCTAACATGGGGTTTTACTCTGGAGGTGCGGGTGGGTTGGAGGTGGTTTATGGTGGCAATGGGGGAGAGAAGGGTGAGAGGGGTGAGAGGGGAGGGAAAGGAGAGAAGGGAGAGAAGGGAGAGAAGGGGGAGAGGGGTGAGAAGGAGAAGTCTTCTATATGGAGCAGGCTGGGACAGGGGAAAAAAGAAACTCAACGTGACCTGCAGTGATGTTGGCCTCACACCTGTGTGTCAGAGGCCCTCTGGAGTGACTTTTGAGACTGGAGGGACTTCTGAGGCTGGAGGGACTATTGAGGCGCCTCCATACATATGTCAGAGGTCATGTGGCGGGTTGATATGGAGCAGACTGGGACATAGGAAGAAATTCACCTCTCAACGTGACGCGCAGTGACGTTGGCTTACGCCTATGATCTGTTTTGTCTGTATGTCTGTAACGAGACCAGTTTTCCTGCCAATAAAATGCATCACCAGTTCGATATCTGTGTTGAGGGTAGCATTCCGTGAATGATATCAGGCTGCATACACGTTCTTTTTTATAAGAATAATACATGATAGGTTAATGCCACACGTCCCATTCCGTATTTTCACCCCTCTGTAACAGGGTGGTGAAGTTTGGGGTAGGAGGGTTACAAACCCCTTCATCCTGTGACCCTCACGCTCAACTCACACACGCAACGGCTGATCGATCCCTGTCAGATTCGATTCCCTAGAGGCAACCACTCATCTCTTCCTCCTCGTCTTCTGCACCTGCTCCTCCTTCTCCACCACTCTGCACACCTCCACATCCACCCCATCGCCCTGCAGCGCCTTGAGCCAAGCAGTCTGCTGGCAGGACAGCTGGTCCCTCGGGCCTTTCACCTCCACCAGTTTCACCTCCCCCAGTAAATTTCCCCTTGCCCCATTCAACCCTCCCTCCCAATCCCCTCTTTCCCCTTTCAACAACCCCGAAGGAACCGCTCTTGACCCATTCATCTGCCCCCAGTTATTCCGTCTCAGGGCATTCCACTCCCGAAGCTCCCTCCGAGCCTCGGGCCGAATCTGAGGTTTGACCAAGCTTCTCCGCCAGAGCACCAGGTCCGGCATGCCGCCCCTCCAAGTACTGTAGCTTTCAGCCAGCCGCTCGCAGATGACGGCTACAGTGACGCAGCCGGCACATAGGACAATTTCTGTGAGCTCTGAGAGGCTTATGGAACGCTGGCTGGTGTTGCTGCTGCTGCTGCTGCTGCTGCTAACACCAGGTGCCTTTGGCACAGCATCTGCATCAACAGAAAGAGCAAGAGCAGCAGCAGCAGGAGCTGAAGCACCCACGCCAAGGGCACTACCCGCCCCGCCATTTCTTCCACTGTCCCCTTCTCCTGCCCTTCCTCCGTAAACATTTTCAGCTGCCACCCCTTCATTCAAAAGCCCCAACCCCACGCACAGCGTGCCATGGTGCTCGTGCCATCTCTCCCTCAGCAGCTTCACTGTAAACAGTGTGCCGCCCGCAGCACATGTACCGTATTTGGAAGCTGCAGGACAAGCACCGGGTGTGGTGGTCCTAGGAGTGCCTCCCACAGGAGTGCCGCCCACAGGAGTGCCACCCACAGGAGTGCCGCCCACATGACAAGCACCGTCGTTCATTTTACCTCCCTCATAACCGCCCACTCCTCCATCTCCTCCCTCTCCTCCCTCTCCTCCTTGTCCTCCCTCTCCTCCCTCTCCTCTCTCTCTTACCTCTCCGCCCTCTCCTCCCTCTCCTCCTCCTCCTCCTCCCTCTCGCATGCACTCTCCTGTGCATTGCCCCCCTATCAATTCTTCCAGGCGAGCACGAACCAGAGGGAGGCGGGTGGACGCAAACAGTGGGGAGCCGAAGTCCAGAGGGGCGGTCTGGGAAGAGGGGGCGGTGTGAGGGGGGGAGGGAGCCGACTTTTAAGTTGACTCAAGAGTTGGGGTGAAAGACCCCCGGTGGACGCAAACAGTGAGGAGCCAAAGTCCAGTGGGGGCGGTCTGGGAAGAGGGCGAAAGGGAGAGGGGCTAGATTGGGGTGAAAGGAAGGGGTAGAAAGCATTCTGCTGCAATTTACCTGAAAGCGCCCTGCTTAAATCTGTTCCAAAACAGTCCCAAAATACTCTTATAAGACACATATGCTGCCAAACCGAAAGGTCTCGTGTTCGAATCCTGGCGTGCACTATAATGGATCTCACGAGGCACCATTTTCTTCTAACAAGGGAACCCACACCTTGCACCCCTCCTCGCAGGTTAGCCTACTTAGGAGCTGTTTTTTTTACACGGAGGACTCTTTTTGGCACACAGCACCCACCTGAAACGGATGGTGGAAGGCGTCAGGCACAAGGGCGAAGATGACATCCCAGAAGAGCAGAGCAAAGAGCAAGAGAGGAAAAGGGCTGGCCCACACAAACCCCTCACCACGCACCCCCTGACTCGAGGCACATAGCATAGGGGCAAGCACGCACCTGAAAGGGATGGTGGAAGGCATCAGGCACAGGGGCGAAGATGACATCCCAGAAGAGCAGAACGAATAGGGTCGACCACAGGGAGCCCTCGCAGTGCACGCCCTTCCACCCGCCTCCCTCCTCACTGGCGTAATGCTGCAACGCCAGCTGCTCTACACTGCATTGCTCGTCCCACCATGCAGCAGGAGTGGGAGGTGGCTCCTCGCAATCACCTCTCCACTCCCCCCCCGTGTATATCTTTTCAGAGTTCTGGGGAGGTCTGCATGTGGCTGTGACAGGAGAGTGCGTGACTGATACGGGAGGGCGTGTGACTGTAACAGGAGCCATGCTGTAGAAGCGGCTTTTGGCGCCCACCTCACTGTTGACTGGGCGGCCCACGATGCGCACCTGCGTGGTGACAGGAGGTGAGGAGAGGAGAGAGGTAAGACAAAAGGAGGAGAGGACCGGTGAGGGAGGGGTGCCTAGTTTTGAGTCGACTCAAAACTAGGCTGTAGAAGCAGCTTTTAGAGCCCACCTCGCTGTTCAGCAGACGTTCCACGATGCGCACCTGCGTGGTGACAGGAGGTGAGGAAGCAGAGGAGACAGGAGGAGGAGAGCACAGGTGAGAGGTGGGTGCATGCAGAGAAGACGCTTGGAATACCCAAATCCAGGCTTGGAGGCTCGGAAGAGGCTGGTTCAGTGGACGTGCCATGATGCGCACCTGATGGTGGTGTGAGGTGAGGAGGCAACGAGTCAAGGGGGCGGAGGAGAAGACAACTCACTGGACAAGGGTGGAGCGGGGGAAGCGCTCATGCTCCACTCACTCATGCTCCACTCACTCATGCTCCACTCACTCATGCTCCACTCACTCATGCTCCACTCACTCAAGCTCCACTCACTCAAGCTCCACTCACTCATGCTCCACTCACTCAAGCTCCACTCACTCAAGCTCCACTCACTCAAGCTCCACTCACTCATGCTCCACTCACTCAAGCTCCACCCACCTCCCTTGCATCCCCATGCTTCCGGCCAAACATAGCTCGACCGCTTCCAACTGATCGGGGGCTTTGCCAGCCGCACCACTTCAATTCAACCGAGCTAACAGTTAAAGTTTGCTGCATCTGCATGCGTACTGGCAAAGCAAAAATCTTCACTCACCTCTCTGCATCGCCACGCCGACGACCACACATAACTCGGCCGCTTCCAGCTTACGGGCGGCTTCGCCAGCCGCACCACCCGCCGCTGCAGCGCCAGCAAATCCCCAGCTGCCACGTGTCTGTCCCCAGTGCACTGCACAACTCCCGTCCTAGCAGCCTCTAGGCCCTCCTTTACGAGGCCCAGGTGGGTAAGATCAATGGAGAGGCGGAGGAAGAAGGTGGCGAGGCGGGATCTCGGGGAGAAGGGTGAAGAGGCGAGCAGCCTCAGATCTGAGATTGCCTGGTTGTACCTGGAGGTAGGGAGGGAGCGAATGGGGCGGAGGGATAGGGTGGGGACTCTAGGCCGTTCTTTAAGCAGCCTAGGGCCCAGGTGAATGAGGTGAATGGAGAGGCAGAGGAAGAAGGTGGAGAGGCGGGCCGAAGGGGCAAAGGCGAGGCGACGAGCAGCCTCAGATCTGACACTACCTGTTTGTAAATGCAGGTGGGGATGCGGAGAGGTGGAGTGGGGTGGACTGGGGTGGAGTGGGGTGGGGGCAAGGCGACGAGCAGCCTCAGGTCTGACACCGCCTGGTTGTACCTGCAGGTGGGGAGGGGAGGGGTGGAGTGGGGTGGGTTGAAGAAAAGTGGAGTGGTATGGGTTGGGTTGAAGGGGAGGAGACTGCCTGGTTGTTCCTGCAGGCGGGGAAGGGAGGTGCGGTGGGGGCGGGGTGGAGGCGAGGCAGCCAGACGGAGCCTTGTGAACCAGTCAAGTCAAAGCAAACGGACTCAAGAGGCAACAGGAATCTGGGCTGAATCTTTCCCAGGCGAATCATTTGTGGGTGAACTGCTATCAAACGAGTGGATTGCCTTTTGTTTGTCTCCAGCCACCCCATGCCTCGCCACAGCACCTCCGCATACACGCGCTGCGCTTCCACATACACGCGCTGCGCTTTGAACCGATCCCTCCATGACTGCTGCATACTCCTGCTCCCTTCTTCCACATCACCTCATAGAGAACGCGTTTTGCAACGTGCCAGGACACGCTTATCACGCAAATACATGGGGGTCACTTTTGAGAATTCTCATAAGTGACACGCTGCGCTGCTGCTCGCTGATTCCGTATAGCCATAGCACATGAACACTTCAGGCGAATCCTTTTGTTTTTGTTTTTGTTTCTTTTTTGTAAGGCTTACCGCTTCTGCTTCTCCAGCCATCCCACGCCCCTCCACAGCACCTCCGCATACACGCGCTGAGCTTTGAACCGATCCCTCCACGACTGTAGAATATTTGATTTTGCGTCGCCGCAAAAAACTACATCAGGTATATCGTCCTCAGATGAACCTCCCCCAGGTGAACCTCCCCCATGTAGGCTTCCGTTTTCCCGAAGCTGGTTTCTGCCTTGCGATGTGCGGGCAGGGTGTGACTGGAGCTGCTGCCTCGCTCCTGCCAGCGCTGCCATCAACATCAACTCATCCACATCATCCTCCTCGTCGTCTTCTACCTCCTTTTCTTCCTCTTCCTCCTCCTCTTCCCTCCCCTTCTCCTGCAGATCTTCCCCCTCTGCTACCCCCTCCTCGTCTCCTTCTTCCTCTCCTGCTTCCCTCCGTTCCTCCTCCTCTTCACCCGCCCCTTCCTCATCACATCTACCAGCTCTTGACACACCGCAGCACCCAACTACCTTTTGAGGTGCCCCAAAAGTTGCTTCCCTCCGTTCCTCCTCCTCTTCACCCGCCCCTTCCTCATCACATCTACCAGCTCTTGACACACCACAGTACCCAGCAGCCTCCTCAGATACACGTGACTTCTTACCATCACTCCTTTCCACCTCCCCTTCCATCCTCCCTCCTCCCACATCTTCTGTCACTTTCCGCTTTCCACTCCCACGGCTCCCAACCCCACCTCCACTCCCTCTTCCACCTCCTCTATTTCTCCCCACTCCCCCCCTCCCTCCCACTGCGTTCGTCCCCACTCCCCCTGCCGTTCGCCCCAGCCTATCTCCCTCCTCCTCCCATGAATCCACCCCAACAATCCTCTCCACCGTTTCCAGCACCTCACGCGCCTGCATTCATCCACATACAATCACACAGAGCAGCACCAGGGGGGACGTAGCAGGGGGAAAGCACCAAGGGGAAAGCACCAAGAGGAAAGCACCAAGGGGAAAGCACCAGAGGGGGAAAGGGAATTGTGGCGCAAACAGCAGATACATTTTTGGCGTCTCTCAAACACACGTATTGCTGTTCCCCCTGCCATTCTACCCATCCCATTTCCCAAACGAAGTGCACTAACCTGCTCGTATGCTAAAAGCTCCTCTCGAGAGGTGAAGACCGGTGCAGAGCGGTGGCAGCGGTAGGAGGGGTAGCGACGCAAGCCAAAGTCGACGAGCAGAAAGGTGGTGAGGGATTGGGAGGAGTTGAGGAAGAAGAGCCGCTGGGAGGGATAAAGGCAAAGCAGGGGGATATTTGGGTGAGAAAGAAGGGATGGGGCAGGAAAGGAAGGGTCATAAGGCCAAGGGCAGAGCAGAGCACTGGTGAGGGAAGGAGAGGAGAGGAGAAGAGAGAAAAGGGATATGTCTCAAGAATCGAGTTATACCAATATTGGCTTAGTTACACGCAATTCAGTTACAAGCCTTTTTAGGAGGAGAGAATGCTCCCTCCACTCGGGCGTAGTTAAACACGCAAGGGAACGCGGGTCAGTCCTAAGTGCTGCTTTCTATCCATGCATAGTCAAACACACAATATTCAAGTATCTTAAGGATTACCTGCACTCGGGCAAGAAGGCGGGTAATTTGAGGGGAGATGCGGAGGCAGGGACCAGAGAGGGCGAAGATGGCATGTGAGAGCTTGCGCCTGGGGGGAAGAGGAGGGGGAGGGGATTGGGGAAGAGGGATGGGGGTTAGAGGGCTAGGCATGGGAGGTGGCAAGAGCACGGACGAGGAGGGGAGGGAGGGGAGATGCGGAGGCATGGAAAGAGGGAGCGAGGGTGCTGTTTGCACCTGAGATTGTTGACACAGTGCGAGGCTGATGTGGTGCGCTGCGCTTGGTTGCTGCTGCTGCTGCTGCTGCTGGTGCCGGAGAGAGCTTGCACTAGGAGTCTGACAAGGGCGTCCTTTCTGCTCGAACGAATGACTGCCTTTTCCTGGTGAAAGGGTGCGGTTGTGTGCACAAAAACAGGGGGAGGTCGACTATGAGTTGACTCAAAAAACTGCTGCTGCTGCTGCTGCTGCTGATTCTGACAAGGGCGTTTTTTCTGCTTGAACGAATGGCCACCTTTTCCTGGTGAGAGGGCAAAGAAAGGCTCGTGACATGTGCAGACAAGGTACACACTCAGAAATCTCCTTCTGGCTGTAAAGGCTTGCACTGAATAGGCTTGCACTGAATAGGCTTGCACTGAATAGGCTTGCACTGAATAGGCTTGCACTGAATAGGCTTGCACTGAATAGGCTTGCACGAGGAGTCCGACACCTCCTTTCTGCTTCAACGAATTACTGGCCATTGCTGGTTGGAGGAAAGTGCCGTTCCCGCAGAAGCAGTGGAGGCGACAGAAGATTGCTTATCATGAGTAGAATTGCAAGTGCATTTGCAGAATACTCAGCGGCGGCAGCGGGCAGATTCACACCACATAGTCACGGACCTGGAGGTTGAAAGAGAGAGCAAGGGAGCGCAGGTGATGCAAGGGCAGCAGATGGTGAGTCACTGCCACCGCAGCCTCAAGGGACAGCATGGCTCCTCGGGAAACAGAATCATGGCTGGAGCGAGTGAACCCATTTGTGTGATTCACGAGTTTTTCCACTGCTGACTCCTCTGCTCTAAGGTCTTCCTCTGCCCCGTTTGCTGCTGCTGCTGCTGCTGCTGCTGCTGCTGCTGCTGCTGCTGCTGCTGCTGCTGTTCCAGGTTCACGACGTTCCCTCTGGCTGCATGTGGGTGTGACTGTAAAGAGCGCTTCTTCTGGCTCCTCAGACGGAGGGGATGGCCAGTCCTGTTGAATCCCAGACTCGCACCATTGCGCCGCTGAAACAAACAGGGAGGGTTCGAAAAAAAGGAATATAGAGAACACATTTGAGGCGCCTCAAACGTCCTTCTGACTCCTCAAACGGAGGGGATGGCCATTCCTGTTGAATCCCAGACTCGCACCACCCCACCGCTGAAACATACAGGGACCGTTCGAATTACCGAAAAAATTATCGGAAGAGGGATATTGTATGAGTCGTCTCGAAACTAGATTGTGTGTGTGCGAGAAGGATCGCGTGAAAGAGGACCAGACAAATAGAAACATTTTACAAAAGGGTGGGGTGGGGTGGGGAGGGGTGGGGTGCATAGTCATACACATCAATCATCAAACGCGCACATAGCATACGGACCGTAAAGGGAGTGCACAGCCGATTCAAGAGCAGCAGCTGCCAACCCTCCTCTCTCCTCCTCCTCCGTTGCTGCTGCTGCTGCTGCTGCTGTTGCTGTTGCTGCTCCTGTTTCGAATGCCTTGCCTGATTGTTCCCTTCCTCCCGCTGGTTCCGTCGACAGCTGTAGACTGTAACTGCAAGAGGAGGTAATGGTGGCAGCAGCAGGCTTGTCAGGCGAGGGATCCCCTGGGAAGTCCAGAAGGTACTTGACGAGGGAGGAGAGGAGGAACCAGGGGCCTAGCAGGGTGGGGAAAGGGAGAGTGTGGGGCAGGGGGAGGCCCTCGTGAGTTCTCCTAAATGTTTTTGTTCCAAGAGAGTACAGGAGGAACCAGGGGCCTGGCGGAGTGTGATAAGTCGAGTTTTGAGTCGACTCAAAACTCGACTTATCACACAGGGGGAGGCCCTCGTGAGTTCTCCAAAATATTTTTGTTCCAAGGGAGTACAGGAGAAACCAGGGGCCTAACGGAGCGATGTGTGTAGTGGGATGTGGGGAAGAGGAGAGAGAGAGGTACCAGCAGTAGCATTGGGAGGGAGACAAGGAAGAGGTCTAAACGGACAGGGTGACCACTGAGGAAGATGCTCATTAGTAGTAGGTCGAGGTCTAGGAGGAGAAAAGACAGCTCAAGATGGTAGGGAAAAGGTTGGATTAATGCAATGAACAGGTTAGCAAACAAGGATATGGTTACGAGATGGGGATATGGTTACCAGGCAGGGATGTGGTTACCAGGCAGGGATGTGGTTACCAGGCAGGGATGTGGTTACCAGGCAGGGATGTGGTTACCAGGCAGGGATGTGGTTACCAGACAGGGATGTGGTTACCAGGCAGGGATGTGGTTACCATGCAGGGATGTGGTTACCAGGCAGGGATGCGGTTACCAGGCAGGGATGTGGTTACCAGGCGAGATGTGGTTACCAGGCAGGGATGTGGTTACCAGGCAGGGATGTGGTTACCAGGCAGGGATGTGGTTACCAGGCAGGGATGTGGTTACCTTTTCGAAGAAAGATTCGCACGAAGACATACTGTGCTGGTGGCGGGAGTAGCTGGAAAGCTCCTGGAAGGTGTGAGGGTAGGGATGAGTGAGAAGCTGAGTTGAGGGTAGATGCGAAGGACAATTGAGTCCGAGACAAAGGACAATGGATGTAGACACGATACAGTAACAGAAGGTAAACAAGAGGTGTGCATTGCATGTGTTGCACAGAGGGTGCGTATGTGGTACCGTACACAAATCTGGTACGTTGGTGACAGAACAAGTGTCACGTGACCGAACAAGTGTCACGTGACAGAACAAGTGTCACGTGACAGAACAAGTGTCACGAGACAGAACAAGTGTCACGTGACAGAACAAGTGTCACGTTACAGAACAAGTGTCACGTGACATGTCCACCCATCCATCCGACCATCCATGCATTCGTCCATATCCAGCTCCGTTTCCGCTGCACACGCATACCCAGCAGCTCCCTCTCCTCGGGGAGAAAAAGGTGCGAATCTGATCCCAGCACAGTGCACAGCAACAAACTGAAGTTCCTCACACGCATCTCTCCTTTTCCTTCTCCCCTCATCCACGTACCCAGCACCGCTTTTCCTCCAACCCTGCACACACGTACCCAGCAATTCTCTTTCCTCGGGGAGAAAAAGGTGCCCATCTGATTCCACCACAGTGCTCAGCATCACGCTGAAGTTCCTCACACGCATCTCCTCTCCTCCTCCCCACCCCTCCAAATCCCTTTCTCCTTCCCCCCCCTCCACCTCCCCTACACCACCACCTGCCTCTTTCCCTCCTGCGTGATGTCTCACAACACCATTCCTCCCCTCCAAATTAGCCCCCTGGGTCCGTGCGGGCTTTTGGACTGCTGACGTGGCATCTATGACAAACAGCCACGTGGAGAGAAATGAAGCTCTGGAAGCGGAAGGGGCGCAGGTGCCACGTGGGTCTGCTGGTTCTGAGATGCTGGCTGGCGGAAGGCTGAGTGTGTCTGGATCAGGTGTGCAGATGACAGCTGGTTGTTGTGAGGTGCTGGCTGTGGGATGAAGGGTGATTGTGTCTGGAGAAGGTATGTGGCGGGTCTTGTTTTGAGGCGCCTCAGAACAAGAACCAGGTGTGCGGATGACAGCTGGTTGTGAGGTGCGGGCTGTGGGATGAAGGGTGACCGTGTCTGGAGAAGGTATGTGGCGGCCGAGTGGAGTGATTTCGATACGGACACGGGCGAGAGGGGAGGATGGGGTAGAGGTGATGACGCCCTGGGGTAAATGAGCAATGATAAACAAGCAGACAGGCAAACAACCAAACAAACAACACCGACAATGACTAGTGAGGAAGGGAAAAAACCAGAAGGAGGTGTACCGAAAAATCTTAAGTCGTTATTGCAAGAGGATGTGTAACGAGGATACAGAAGGCCCTACAAACGCTATAAGAAAATTCAGTGGTTGATACGCACTTTCCCTGACTTCAGAATCACATTCGAATATGCATGCCTCAAATCCATCACATGTAAACCTGCATCGACAGATAAGCTCACTCACCTCGAACCTGTCGTCAACATGCTGGTCCATGATTGGCGCTAGAACCTAAGCCACTGCTCTTGACAGATGACCAATCGCTTCCTCCATTGCATGTAGCTTCTCCCGTTGCCAACCTCCTCCCATTAGGCACACTCACCTCGAACCTGACGTCAGCATGTTGGTCCATAACTGGAGACAGAACCTGAGCCACTGCTCTTGACAGATGACCAATCGCTTCGCCCATTGCCAATTGCTTTTCCCCTGTCCTCCCCACTGTCACAGGTTGGCCTGATGTCACCAACTGGCTTTTTGCTGATGATCGGCTCAATCTTGATTGGTTTTCTGGAGTGCCTACTCTCCCCACTCCTCTACCTTTTCCTCTCTCGTTCAACTTCCCGCTTCCACTCTCCTTTCCTCGCATTCCCTTAGCGCCAACGCTATCTTTCCCCTTTCCGCGTGGACTCTCCCTTCCTCTCCCTGCTCCTCTTCCTGCAGATTCCCACCATCTCGTTTTGCTCTTCTCTACAATCACATCCTCGCCTCTGCTGATTTGGCTGCCTCTATTCGCCAATCCGTCATCCGGTATAATCACCACCTGATAGGAGAACAGCACGTGTTTGTAAAATGGACCGTGATGAGGGTTGGGTTTTGCCAGCACGGAAAAATAACATTATCTGGAAAAACACATTTTACTCCAACTTCGTCTGATAAATTATCCGTTTAATGTGGCGCATTGCTCTGCAAGAAGATCATGCCGTCTTGGGGATTCGCATCTGCGTTTACTTCAGGCTCGCATTGCTTGCTGCTATACAAATGGTGTCCATACTTTCAACTCCACTCATATTCTGAACCTCACCGTCGTTAGCTTCTGACGTCACGCTTCTGCTGACGGCACGGTAGTGCTGACGTAATCTAAAGATCTTAATCACTCACTTGAACGGCATTCGCGTCTGCCACGTTGGATCGCTCCCTCACTAATATCACCCGCATTCCCGCAATGCACGACACACGCGCGTGGAACCGCCTTCCCACAACCCAGGTGCTGAGGCTTGGATACTGATGCATTCCAGAGCTGATGCCTCGGTAACTTGGTGTCTCAACCTTTTGAAGCTTCACTGAACGAATGGGTGACCTGGAAGACTGGATGTCAATAGCAATCTAGCACTTGGAAAAAACTCTCCTATAATCCTAGTGCGTGTGCTTCGCAACACCCCTCACAACATGCCTCACAAGAGCATTTCACGAGCCTAAGAGCGGTTTGTAAAGTTTTTGTTCGGTTAGGTACGATTTCGAGGGATGTGACCACGTGAGAAACCACCGAGAATACCCAGAAAGTGGATCACTGTGGGTGAAAGGAGGAAGCGTCATGTTGACGACCGGCGGAGCGGAAGACTATGGGGTGGGGACTCGGGCTGGGGAAAGCTGAGGCGGACGAGGCCGGGGGAATGCGGTGGCGAACCAAATAGGTCGGCCGGGACATTGCGCCGAATACAGTAAGGATGCTCCAGGGAGTGGAGGAATGCGGACGCGAAAGGTGAAAGGTGGGGGTGCGGTGCAAGGCGGAACCGAGGGGTGCAGTTGTTGAAACACCTCGCTGCACTCCTGCTGCTAACTTCCAGACGTATTTAGGAAGATGTTCAGACACATTTGGTAGCAACACGTATAATCAGTAAGTACACTAACTGCGGACATGCGGACCCTTATGGCCACAACAGTTTTCACAGCGTATCGCACCGGCAAGTCTACTTCACGGCGTATGGATTTATTTTCCCGTTGGGGTTGATCAGTGCTGCAGCAGCTGTTTCTGAAGAATCATGCACCTCCATCAACATCCAGTCCTCCACCTCGCCCTGCGAAAAGGCATGCAATAAATGACATTAGTAGGCAGCCAATCAACATGTGACAAGAAAGTAGTCTACCAATATGCATGTGACATGTCAATCATGTTCACCTGTCCTCGCCGCAGCAGCACTGGCCTGTCGCCAGTCATATCCACCACCGTGGACGGCTCTGGCATGCGAGCACCTCCATCCACAATGAAATCCACACCCTGCATCCAAACAAGGGTAAGGGAATATATTACAGCAGCAGGAATTTTGGTGTGGAACGCAGCCACAATGACGCGTACAGAACCTCAAATTGCAGGGAACGCAGCCACAATGACGCGTACAGAACCTCAAATTGCGGGGAGGTAGTGGGGTAAGTGTAGAGATAGCATGTTGATACATAACAGCGGAGGAGAATGAACAAACATCCGACAAAGTCTATCCTCGTTATAAGCTCACTCACCTCTGAGCCATCTTCAGAACGGTAGGTGAGTCCGACCACTGAGGGGTCCAGCAACCAGCGATCATCTGAGCTCTTGGTGGCACTGGAAAATACAAGGGAGAGGAGTGTGAGGGATACAGCAGGAGGGGGTATGACACAGAGGTGAACTCTTGAGCCAAGTCACATATGACTTGCCCTGGTGAGGGTTCCAGCGACTAGCAAATGTCAGAGCAGCTAAGTTCAAAGAACAGAGAGTTACCAAAGAAATGGGAGAGTCCAAGTATGACGTGGAGTGACAAAATGAAGGGGTGGGGGAGAATGAGAAATTGGAGCAACGGTTCACAAATTCGACATATCAGGGTCACACTGCCTCTGGTAACACAGGCACAGTTAGGATGGCCCATGCGTTTACACGTGAAGGCCGTCAAACTTTCCGATCATTTCGTAGTTTGTTCATATTGATTGAGTGCAGCATCGCAGCCGACCTGGTGCAGAGGAGTGGGCCGTCCAGCCGCCCGAATGCACCATGCGGTGCTTCTTCTTCTAAAAGCGCTTAGAACATAAACGAACACATGTGGAGCATCGCAGCTGACCTGGTGCAGGGGAGAGGGTAGTCCATCAGCTCAAGCAGAGCAGGGCAGACGCGGTCCAGAGGCATCCTCACCCCCACGCTTTTCCTTGGCGCACAGTGCGCCTATGTTACTTGTAGACATACCTCGGATGGGTTATTGCTGTGGAGCTTTGCAGCTGACCTGGTGCAGAGGAGCGGGTCGTCCAGAAGCTCGAGCAGAGGATGGCAGACGGGGTCGAGGGCATCCTCACCCCCACGCTCTCGCTGGGAGACGAGAACGTCCTACCATTAGACATCCTTCAGATAGGTTATGCCAGCTGACCTGGTGCAGAGGAGCGGGTCGTCCAGAAGCTCGAGCAGAGCATGGCAGATGGGGTCCAGAGGCATCCTCACCCCCACGCTCTTCCTTGGCGCACAGTGCGCCACTGCACTGCCCCCAAACGTCGTGCACTGCTTTGGCATGGCCTTGCTCGCCTTGAGAATGAACGTGTACTGGGAGCACGGTGGGAACAAGGTGGTGGGGATGTGGGAAAGAGGGACGGGTGGAGAAAAAAGGGAGTGGTGAATGAGAGTTGTTCACTGCTTCTGCATAGCCTGGCAAGCCTTGAGTGAACGTGTACTGGGGAGCGGATGTGGGAGAAGAGGGGGGGGGGAAATAGGAAGGGTGGTGAATGAAGGCAGTGCACTGCTTTGGCATGGACTTGCTTGCATTGGAATTTGGATAAGAACGTGTGATGTGAAGGCGAGAGGGAGGGAAGACTAGCCATTTAGAAGTGACGGTGTTTTTTCACATGGCATAATGAACACGGCACCAGGAAATGGAGAAATTTGGCACGCGAAATCATCAGAACAAGCCACTGTAGCCACATGCATGCGGACGTACAGGTCCAGGAAGGCATTGTCTTGCAGCCCGGAAAATGTTTGTCTGCCCATGGCCGTTGCCACGGGGAAAGCCCAACGTATAAGTGTCAATGTCTTGGAAATTGCGGCAGAGGATACTCAGAGGCTGCAAGAAAACGAGGGTGAAGGAAACCAGACGGTGGAGTGGAGAGAGAGCTGGTGAGCGATTGAGACATTGGCAGGTTTTGATAAGTGAGGGATAAAGTGATAAAGAGTTTATGAGAGCTGTGATCAAAGTCGATGGTGGAACAGAAGGTGCATGACGACAGAAGGAAGGGACGTGCAGCTTTTCGTGGGGAAACCAAAAAAGGAAATCACCTTTTTGGGGTCCAACTGCTTGATACTGCAAGGGGACCGAAACAAGAACATGATACATACAGGAGTTTGAATGAGCAAGCGACCACGTAAAATTCATGCACATGTTGCACACACTACGAGGCAACAGAAAAGAAAAGTAGGAAACGGAAAAAAAATGGATGCCAGCAAGTGAAGATGAGAGGATGGCTTCATCCACCGTTTTTTTGGACAGGAAACGAAAACTAGAAGCAAGAACGTAGTGACCTGATGACTTAGAAACATTGAGCTTGCAAGGGATATGCGAAAGGGCATTGGGAGATGATCAATGCGTAAAAAGAGTCGTTCAATAAGTCTAGTACGTACCGGTACAGTCTGTCAATGGCATCTCGGTTCTTGACGTCACAGACCAGGGCATATCTGCATGGTGGAAGCAACACGTGGCAAGAGCACATGGAGCGAGGGGTTGGCAGTGTGAGGAAAGCAACTGATGTCACTCCAGCCAATAAACACTAATTGCGCGTTGTTCATCTGCATTCTTTACACCTTCCGCAACCTCCAACATCCTTCCTCCAGCCAGCCTGCTTCACGTTGTTTCACACCATTCACTCCATGTGCACAAACGCAGAGCCACAAATTGCATGCTTTCCGCAACCCCACACCACCATCAGATCCCACCACACCGCACCACATACCACCACATCCCACCACACAGGCAAGATGATCGGCTCACACAGTGTCAGTCGGAATGAGCCCAACGGCGCCTTCCTTGATCAAATCCGCTATTCCACGGAGTTTCCACGAAGCATCGGATCCTGACGGGTCAACGGTCACCACGTCCACTTCGTTGGCCTAACATCAGCAGCGGAAGCGGAAACGGAAGCAACGGAAGCGGAAACAAACAATACGGAGACAAGCATTTTGACCAATCGAGAAATAAAAATAAGCACCGCATTTTATCCAATGTGCACAAACTCGCGTTTCGTGACAGGTGATATCGACAGTTCTTGAGATCGCTTTTGTACGTTCTCCACGGTCATTCGTTCTGTTCCTCCCTACAACCGTTTAACACTTCCTCTCTCAACTCCCCTAACTTCCTATCCAACCCCTGAACCGAATCCCCTCATTTTCCCCATCTTTCGTACATGCTGAGCAGGGAAAAGCGCACATACCGGTCGTGAGCCTCCCGCATATTTGAGTCGCTTCGGGTTTCTCTTCATATTCGCGGTGACGAGGACCGACGATGCTATGGGCTTGTTAGAAGCAATCGAGTTCACTCTTAACGGGGCAAGGCGTACGCCGGCGAACTCCGACGAAGTCCAGGAACAAGGAGAAATCTTCGCGCGAGCGTGCATGACGCAGGAAGTGGCGAGCTCCGGAACGCGTGCACTGATAGCTGTTGCATCCATGGCGGCCGCTGTTGGCATCAACCAGTGAATGTATGAAGTTTCTGAGAGTGTTGACCGAACTGCTGGTCCCAGACAGGGTTAACTTAGGTGGAGGGTTGATACTCGCCGGCGTAAACCAGGAAAGTGGGACCAGGTAGTGCTACGACAGCGGAACACTAAGAGGAATCTGCCTGAACGAAGTGCATATATGACTTCTCAAGCTGAAAAATCCTGCTATCTGCCTCACACCAGCAGCCCAGGGAACTCCACACCAGCAGCCCAAGGAATCCCTGAGCAGGACAAAGGATTCTGTATAGAGCTGAGGCCAGCAATCTTCACATGCCCAGGATGATCCTCGCATAATCGCACGCAATCTCGAGAATTTCGCATACGTGCGAGAAGCACAGCGAGCAAACGATGTGATCGTGCCTGTACTGGGTCCGAACCTCTTTGGACAGTGAGCCTCTTACCTAGCCACATGTTGTGGTTCTGACATGCCACGGAGGCATGGAAGGATACTTCCAGACCGGCTAAACTGCTTTGGTATGCCTTCATCAAAGCCAGTTCCCATCTGACTTGCTTGAGGTTCGTGGCAGAATATTTGGTCTGGTCAGAGCAGCTTGGTCAAAAGGACACTTTGCTCAGCTAGCATCGCCAGCTTTTCGCGTCATTCTGTGACGTGTCCATGAAAGACTGGTGATATTTGCCGCACGATCAGCCAGCTGTCGTCTGCCCAACTCATCAGCAATTAGTGTAGCTAAAGTGCAGTATTGAAGCGCCCGAAATCTGAAAAAAGGTGTCAGCAAGTTTACAGTTCATAATTTAGACCTGTACATCACGAAGTAGAGTTCAACAAAAATGTTAGCATCCCACCTATATTCCCCCAAGGATTTGACATTCTTCCACTGCCTGGTTGATTCAAGTGCCAAGCCACTAAGTAGGTTATTTATCGTTTCCAATAGAAGATAAAAGAAAAAATACGAGCAATTATACAACCATCATTGCAAGAGTTAGCATCTAAAGCACAAGCAGCGCATCAGAGAAGCCCAAGAAGTTCATTGTATAACATGTGGATGCCCTGACCTTTTGAGTATAACAGCAACTGAGAGAACGTCTGCTTGAATGAAATGAATATTCCTATGGTGCCAGCCATGGCTTGACCTCTTCATGTCTTGAAACTTTTTCAAGCTGACTTGAAAATATCCTCCTCCCTAGGCAGCTGACTTGCATCAGCTAATTAGCCTCGGCTAATTTGCCTCAGCTGATTTGCTTCAGCTGGTTATTGTGCTGGACGATTCATCGTCAGCATCGAAGGGAAGCAAATGCCACGGGACATGCTTGTCCTTGCTCCACACATTCCCGCCCATCCCTCCTGCTGCTGCTACACCTACTCTTCTCCCCATCCCTAGTGAAACTGCTCCAGATGATATGGGGGTGGTTGAACCAGAAAGAGAAGCCAATCCAGAGGACCACCCAGCAGCTGCCGCAGCCGCAGCAGCATACGCATTGAGCCGGAAACTCGGCAGGAGGCTCGGATGCAAGCTTCGGGCGTGTAACCAGGCAACCATATCGTCCAGAATTCTCGCGATCACATCGTCAGGCTCTGCTGTTGTCAACCCATGCCAGCACTCCTCGTACAACCTAAAAGTCTTATCCCCGCTACAAGCCTGCTGGAAAAGCGCCTCGCTAACCGACGGATCTGTAACCGCATCTGCAGCACCGTGCATCAGGAGAAACGGGACAGAAACCTTATCCAAATCTCGACCAATCCGTTGCGTCGCCTTCAGCATCTGCAGCGCCGTTTGTAGCCTCGGCTTCCCGCCATACCCCACCGGATTCTCGCACAATTTCGCCCTTTTAACCGGATCCCGAAACCCAATCTCCGCAATTTCCCTGGTCGGGACCAGCTTGGCTCGAGGAAAGATACTCGCGAGGAAGGATAACGTGGTGACGACGGGCTTCGGAGGCATCATCTCTGGCGCGATTTTGCACATGGGAGCGGCGAGGATTGCCCCCTGCCACGAGGACGGTTGGCGGAGATGCGTGAGGAGCGCCACTGCTCCGCCCATGGACTCGCCGTAGAGGAAGAACGGGAGATGCGCGAGGGACGGCCGAGCTGTAATAGAGGCAAAAACGAGGAAAACAAACGGGGGATGGGACGTGGGACGGGGGACGGGGGCACAGAATTGAGCGCGGAGTGGAAAGACAGGCGAGGTAAGTACCAATTGGGATACTACATCACCCGATTTTGGGTGCAGTTCAGGACACAGTTCTTCCCAGTTTTTTTATCTCCCCATGTTCAAATATTTCGCGTTAAGCTCACGCACCTCTCAGCGACGCAGTGAAATCCGTAACGTCATCCACGAGGTTGTCGAAACGCGGAATAAACCCATGCAGCCCCGCAGAAAGGCCAAACCCTTCGTAATCCAACGATTCCACCGCGTAGCCGGCCGCAGCCAACCGTATCGCGACATCCTCAAACGCGTACGCGCAGGTGTCGCCGTAGCCGTGGCAGTAGAAGACCACGCCGCGCAGTCGACCGTCGATGGGAAGCCATTGCTTGGTGAAAAGCTCGACGCCTCGCGAGTTCACGAAGTAGTCCTCTGATGACGTCACGCCGTAGTATTCCTGCAAAGCGGAGAAGGACGGCCAGACGGAACGAAAACGAGAAAAATCGGCTGAATGTCATTTCGCCCAGAACGAAAGAACAATACATCTGAACGAAAATTCTTGCAACCCATAAATTTTTTTTTTCTCGGGCACATGAGTTCACGCCAAAAAAATTGAGTGATGCATAACTCCAGGACCCTTCGCAAGACAAGGCCGAGAGAGCGATGCGAAATCGAAAGCGCGAGAGACCGACCCTTCGCAAGTCGCTAGCAGACAAGGCCAGACATCAAACGGTCTCTGCTCGCGTCCTGTCAACCCCAGTCTGCTTCACGACTGACGGAGAAGAAATGGGAGTACGGAACTGTAGCGAGGAAGCGAAGAAACAAAATAAGAGCATCAAGCACGACAGAGCGAGGAAGAACGTCATCGCGGCCCTTGATCAAGTCCAAGAGGAACACCACAAGTAAAGCCGAGCTAATAGAAGGTGCTCACGTAGAATTCAGGGGTTCGCTTGAACCAGCACTGGCGAAAAGGCAAGGCGAAGAGCAGGTTACTCACGTAAAATTCTGGCGGCCGCTTGAACGGCTGCCTCGCTTTCCGCCGGCCGGTTTCCCACTCGAGCGAGAGCTCGTTCTGGCGACTCGAGGACCTTCTGAGAAACGCTAACGACAGCAGCAGGAGCGCCACGAACAAGACCAGGCAGAACATCCTGTCGAACTGGATTGGCAGAAGAACCGCGGCTACGGAGAGAGTCCCCGCTATTAACGAGTCTGCTGATAGCGTGTACGTCCCGCTACCAAGCGGCGAGTGCACGGAAGTGGCCGACATGTTGAAACCTTCTGAATGGAAACTATAGTGGAAAAAGGAAGAGGTTGCTCGGAGGCGACACGAAGCTCGAAGTGCTTCCAGGAAACGACGGCGTATCGCGAGAGAGTATTCGCTGCTGGAAAAAGTTCGTTCGTACGAAGTTTTTTTCGCTAGCGCTCGCAGGATGAGGGAGTGAACTGCTGCTGTAGAGCGCTTTCAGAAAGCGCGCAAGGAAGCGACGCGAGAGATCAGCAAAACCTACTTAGCGAGCTTTTTTGTTCTTGATGGGTTTATTGTGACGAGGGCGTGAGAGGAGGATGATGTGGAGCCACGGCAATGAGTACGCCAGATGATGAAGTAGGAACGGTGTGTTGATCGAGGGGCTTTATCAACACAGACGAGCAGGCGGAGTCGTGTGCTGGAAGGATGAGGGTGGGTTGGTGGGGGACGAAATGGGGGAAGTGAGTGTGAGTGATGGCTGCCGAAGCAGGGACTGAAGGGGTGCATGCCAAATTTGAGATGGATGGGGTGGCTGGGAGCGTGGGAGGGAGGCTTTGGGAGGAGAAGAGGGGGAAGAGACTTCGAAGAAAGCAAGCACAACAAAACACCATTCAGCGGAGCGGAGCACCAAGCAGGTTGCCATAGCCCTACCGCTGCCAGTTCCACCAGACACACCGAGCGAGCAGGGCACGCGAAGTTGATAGCTGCGTCAGACTCGGAGTCGCTATCGTGTCAAATGTAGGCGAATTGGCGAATGGGAACAAACGAAAGTGCCGCCATGCAAGAGGCGCGCCAGCTTGATTGGTTGGTGCTTGATTGGATGGGAAGTTCTGGCTTGATGAACTGACCAGCAATAATTTCGAGCTTTGTTTCCCTCGGCCATTGCGGGAAAAACTCCTGCATCTAGATTGGCTGACGTCGTCTCAGGTATTCGCGAAATTTCGATTTGGACAAGCATGTCCTTGCTGTTTCTTTTGTTCAACGTTCGTACAGTGACATATCAGGATGAAACGGGTGAGCGTTGACGAGAGAAGATGAAACGAGATGTCTCGGGCAAATATCAAACGGGAATAACCAACCATGCGGTGTGGCTGAGGCACAAAACGGGGTGGATTTGTGATTGACTGCCACTAGTCTAGCTCTGTTTGGTGGAAGGCAGGTCCAGCGGGATAGGTGCGGTGGGAAAAGGCTGACCCGGCGGTGCATTCCAAAACTCTCCTCAGAGAGTTATGACGTTACGGCCTCTTATGATTGGTTGAGGAGTGAGCTTGTGGCGGTGCTACGTGCCTCCTCTATAGGAGACACGTGATAACGGAGGGAAACTCGTTTGGTCACGCAAATGGCTCCTGATGCTAGTGTGACCAAACCAGCCCAAACCAAACTCATGCACTCACAACATTGTGACACTTCTGACCCGTTTTCCTGAACTTGGTTTCAGATGCTGTAGGGGTGATGACCTCAAATAACGGAATTCGGTTCCTACTTCTTGCTTCTTAGGAGAGTCTACATGTGGACACCAACTCCGTGGGCCTGCATCTTTTGTACACTCAAAAAGTGCAAGACTAGCTGAAAATTACACTGCCACTGCGCGCCGCAAATGCGAGTACATGCTGGTGAGGAAGAGCGAAGAAGCTTCTACCAGCCAATCACACGACTTGGAGGACGACCCTTCTCACGCTTGGTTCAACCACGGCCATTCGTTCTCCTTCGAAACACCATGCGACGCGACGCGACACTGTGAAAAAGTTGTTGACAGGTGAGTCAACTGAAACCAAAACAAGTGAACACCTCACCAACTCCTCCTTGAGTATTGCTGACATGGCAGTGCAGATCAAGAATGAACTGCTGATTTCGAGGAATGAGGAACCATTCGTACTGCATCTGCCAGCCAGGCATATCGAAGATCTCGAGCCGCCATTTCATGGTGAATCCAAGAAATCTGGAATGTTGCAACGAAAGTGAGAGTGACCGACAGAACGATGCGATGATCACATTTCCCACCGTGATAAAGGCGCAAATGGTGGATGATTTGTCAAAAATGAGGTGGGAATGTACACCAAGTTAATTATCCTAGGAGGTAAAAGTGCAGAATTTATAATGTGATAACATACATAGACATTACTGGCCTTGACAGGTTCAGAATGGCCTAAGCATAAAAGACCAGGCCATCACACGTCCGTATGGGGGTTCGTACATTTTTTTTTTGAAATCTTCAAGCTGCCTGGTTGAAGACGTCAATGCACATTCGTGTTAATGCGCTAATAACTTAGTAGATTAGGTTTAGCCATAGCGAGAGTTACGAGGGACACGACCGGGAGGGAATCGGCCAAAAGAGAGAGGTTTCACTATAGTGCACAAACAAGATATATGAAAGTAGCAAGAGAGGTGCACCACCAATGTAACTACACTAGAATAAACAGCAAGTAAGGTATACGTAACTTTAACACACCCCCTTAACCTGCATGCTGTATGAGCTTATGAAGTCACTGAGGAGTGGAAGAAGCAGGGAAAACAGCAACGCATATCAACCATGATAAATGCAGCAGCGACAGGTGCAGGACCATGTAGGTGGGCGTGAGAGCGGGCGCTGTGGCTGCAACGAGCAGCAGGACAGCACGGCTCAGCACCTCCGGGGGCGTGCCTGCTACAAGCAGCAGTTGCAGTGATGGCAGATGGAGCTGCAGTGACCTCAGCCACGGCAGATGCAGCAGCGACATGAATAGGACCCGGCATGTGGGCGTGACAGCAGGCACTGTGGCTGCGACGAGCAGCACGACAGCACGGCTCAGCACCTCCTGGGGCGTGCTTGCTACAAGCAGCGGCTGCAGATGCTCGACTTGCTTCTGCCACCCCCTCACCCTCCCACTCAACCTCTCACCCTCCACCTCAACCTCTCACCCTCCCCCCTCAACCTCTAACCCTCCCCCCCCATGTTAGAATCTAGCAGCAGGAATGAGTTGGATTGAAACAGAGTTGGGTACATATGCTAACCCTAACATTGGGTTGTACCCTTTATGGGCTACCCCACTACAGCCTACACAAGCATATAACTTATACAGCTTGACACACCCCCATAGGCAAAGTGGAGGAGAACAAGGGGTCACAAGACCAGTCAAGAAACACAAAACAAGCTCAGGGTGGATCACAACGTCACCACACAAACTGAGCACAAGCAAAGGGCCACAAGGCCAGTCCACATGCAGAGATATATATAAGCAACAAGAGCAGTACAGTGATCAATACCTAGCAAGAGCAAGCATGCAGGTATAAATATAGAACACAGTACACACAAAAGACTACAGCAAGTGTGGAAACGTAGGCACAAGGCCTAACAAAGTACAAAAGCGCTGATGATCACCAGACGGAAGTGCCTTGGTGAATATATCAGCAGTGTTGGCCCGAGTGGCCACGTGTGCAAGACGAAGCTGACCACGCTGCTGCAACTCTCGAGCCAGGAAGTAACGCAGAGCGATGTGCTTCGTTCTGTGCTCCAGTCTGTGCTCCTCACACAAGGCAATGGCAGCCTTGTTGTCGACGTACAGAACTGGAGGAGAACGAGGCCGCTCTCCCAGGTCGGTCAGCAGGTAGGTGAGCCAGCGTAACTCCTGAGCAGCCATGGCGGTGGCGTAGATCTCAGCCTCACAACTGGAGCTGAGAACAGAAGACGGGCGAGTAGAACGCCAAGAAACAGAACCAGAGCCAAGGCTGAAAGTGTAACCCTGTGACGACCGCTGCGTAGCCTGGTCGTCAACCCAAGAAGCGTCTGAGTGCCCAGTGAGGACCACCTCTCGCCGTCCTCCAAGCACGAGCCCCATGCCCGATGTACTGCACAAGTAGCGCAGTACCCTCTTCGCAGCATCCCAGTGCACCTTTCGGTGCCGACCAGGAGCCACGTAGCGAGCCAGAAGGCCAAGAGGGTACGCAAGGTCAGGACGAGTGCAAGTCATCAGGTACATGAGGCAGCCCACTAGCTTTGGGTAAGGACCACTCGGCTCTACGGACTCATCCGAAGGCAGAGCTGAGAGCGAGTGACCTATAGCCAGAGGAGTGGCCTGTGCTGAGGACCAGGTGAAGCCGAAGCGCTGAAGGACCTGCTGCACCATGTGTGACTGAGTCAGTGTGATGGTGCGGCGTGCTCGGTCCCGGGTGATCTGCAAGCCAAGGTAGCTGCGCAGCTCACCCAGGTCTGTACACGTGTGTCTCTTCTGCAGCTCGGACTTCACCAGGGCGAGGGCCTCAGTGTCAGCAGTAGCAAAGACCAAGTCGTCGACGTACACGAGGATATAGAACGGCGGCAGCGAAGTGTCTGTGCGCAGAAACAGTGAAGGGTCAGCAGTCGAAGGCGCAAACCCAAGAGCCGCAAGGGTAGTCCTCAGTGTGTCGTGCCACTCACAAGGCGCCTGGCGGAGACCGTAGACTGGCCGGCGGAGGCTCCACTGGGTACCAGGAGGGAACGACCCAGTGAAGCCAGGTGGGCGGCGCAGCCAGATCTCCTCGTGCAGGCTGCCCTGTAGGAAAGCTGTGCTGAAGTCAAGGGAGTGAAGCTCGTAGTCACGCTGAGCGGCAACGTGCAGCAGCACCCGAAGAGTAGTCATCTTCGGGGTGGGGGAGAAGGTCTGGAAGAAGTCAACTCCCTCTCGCTGACTGAAGCCTCGAGCAATGTAACGAGCCTTGAAGACAGGCGGAGAACCTGGCGGCCGCTTCACCCTGAAAATCCACATGCCATCGACGATGTTCGCCCCGGGAGGGGGAACCTCATCGACGTAAGTGCCTGTGGACTTCCAGGATGCCATCTCTGCGTCCATGGCTGCCTGCCACTGAGAGGAGTAGGGACCCGCGATCGCCTCAGCGTAAGAGCGCGGTGTGGGGATGTCTATAGCATCCGGGTCTCCCTCAGGGGCAAGCAGCATGGCCACGAGATGAGGCGCAGCGGCTGCAAGACACTCAAGGTCCTCGTGCCTGTCCTCAAGAACGTCCGTGCCAAGAGCACACTCACCCCCGACGGACGGAGGACAGACAGACTCAGACTCGGCAACAAGACTAGCAGCGTAGTCTAGACGACAGGCAGCAGCAAAGTCAACAAGCTCAGCGACCAGGGCAGACGCAGCAGCGGACTCAAACGACGGGTCAGTGACAACAGTGGCTAGCAGACGCGTGACAGTAGGGTGCTCAACACGAAACCGGTCAGACTCAGGGTCCGCGACGTCAGGCAAAGAGGACGCAGGGGGAGACGGAAGAGGAGTACGCTCCGGAGTAGGGGACCGACGCAGGGCTACAAGGCGTGTGCAGGCTCTATACCAGGGTCAGGCGGTACGCACAGGTAACAGGCACGGTCAGCACTAGTAGGCAATGCATACATGGCAGTGAGAATAGCATCATAGTCAGGAGCAAAGATATCTACCCTCTGTCCAAGCAGCTCCAGCCAGGTGGGGAGCTCAGCCTCGTCGCCAAACACTGTACGCCAGTCGTCGCTCAGACGGGCGAAGCAGCGGGACTGTGTGTGACCAAGCGTCCCGCAAGGCTGACCAACCCGATCACCTGTGCGAATGACGTACGGGCAGCGAACTGTACGCGTAGACCTGCTACACTGAGCGTACCACTCGTGGAGCTGCCGGGACGTAAGTGTCTCGCGTGGACGCCGCTGCAGCTGCAGCTGGCCACTGCCAGACGCTCCCAACTGACCAGCTCCAGGGGGACAGCTACGACGGCTACCGCGACAACCCCAGCTAGTATACCACTCACTAAGCTGCTGGGGCGTGAGAGACTCACGTGAACGTCGCTGGAGCTGCATCTGGCCACCTGCCAGTAGCAGTAGCAGCAGCAGTAGCGTGGGCAGGGCAGGCGCGGCAGGCCGACAGGCAGGCAGGCCGGCAGGCAGACAGGCAGGCAGGCAGGCAGGCAGGCAGACAGACAGGCAGGCCGGCAGGCAGGCAGGCAGGCAGGCAGGCAGGCAGGCAGGCAGGCCGGCAGGCAGGCAGGCAGACAGGCAGGCAGGCAGGCAGGCGCTCACCAAAGGCTGGAAGAGCAGGCGCTCGCCGGGCGAGCAGGGCCGGCGCTCGACGGGCGGCGGCCGAGTAGGCGCACGACAGCGGCGACGTCGGGGCCGCAACACCGGCTGCAGTGGAGGGCCGAAGCAGCTGCAGGGCGGGGCCGCTTCAGCGGCAGTTGCAGGGTGGGGCCGCGTCAGCGGCAGGTCGGGGCCGTGGCAGCTGCAGGGCGGGGCCGCATCAGCGGCAGGTCGGGGCCGTGGCAGCTGCAGGGCGGGGCCGCATCAGCGGCAGGTCGGGGCCGAGGCAGAGGGACGCGCGCGGCTCGGCGCGGGCTGCGCTGACAGCGCGCTGGGCTGCTGCAGGCCGCGCGCGGCCGCGCTAGGCAGTAGCGGGCCGCGCGCGGCTCGGCGCGGGCTGCTGCGGGCCGCGCGCGGGCCGCGCGAGGCAGTAGCAGGCCGCGCGCGGCTCGGCGCGGGCTGCTGCGGGCGGCTCGCGAGGCAGGAGCAGGCCGCGCGCGGCTCGACGCGGGCTGCGTGGGCTCGGCGCGGGCTGCGCGCGGCAGCAGCGGGCTGCGCGCGGCTCGGTGCGGGCTGCGCGCGGCTGCGGGCTGCGCGCGGCTCGGTGCGGGCTGCGCGCGGCTCGGTGCGGGCTGCGCGGGCTCGGTGCGGGCAGCGCGCGGCAGCAGCGGGCTGCGCGCGGCTCGGCGCGGGCTGCGCGGGCCTGAAGGGCGTGTAGGGGCGGCGCGCGGGCCTTACGGGCCTCTAGGGGCAGCGCGCTGGCCTAGGGCAGCAGGAGGCAGCGCTAGGGCTGCTGGACGGCGCGCGTAGTGCAGCACGTCACAAGGCAAGGCAAGGCAGGCAGGTACGTGGGGTAGCGCGGTAACCGCAGCGGTAGGTGGGCCCGAAAAAAAACGGTCCTACGGACCTTAGTGCTCTGAAACCATGTTAGAATCTAGCAGCAGGAATGAGTTGGATTGAAACAGAGTTGGGTACATATGCTAACCCTAACATTGGGTTGTACCCTTTATGGGCTACCCCACTACAGCCTACACAAGCATATAACTTATACAGCTTGACACCCCACACCCCAGAAGGGGTGTAAGGGAGAGAGAGGAGGCGGGCTGGTACGGTCTGGTTTCCCCCTCCACACCCACATCTCTCCCCCGCCCGACCCCCCTCTGCCCATGGCGGAATCCGCGACAGGGGAAAGGGGGGAGGAGCGGGACGACACTGGCGGAGGCGTCTGTGCTAACGGTGGTCGTGGGTGCGCTGACGCTCGTCGCTGGCATCCGCGTCCGCGCTGGTGCTGGCGGATTGCGGGGCCATGGGAGGCCGCGGGGCGACGATGGGGGGGCCGTGTGGCAACGAAATGGCGCGGAGCGACGGGTGGGGGGGGGGGGGGGCGGACGACGGGGGAATGGGGCGTTCCGCGACTTGGCTGACCGACGAGGCGAGCGAAGGTCGCAGCAACGAGTACGCCGCGGCAGGGCCTGGGAGGTGGCGCGTTACGGGCTGTGCGACGGGGCGACGAACGAGGCGACAAACGGAAAGACGAACGGGGCCAGCGGAGCGCGCTACGAGCTGCGCGACGGGCTGCTCGACGGGGCGCGCCATAGCCAAGGCTAACAGTGGGCCCAGGATCGATTCACTCGATACCATGGTAAGGTGCAAAGAATTTAGTAGATTAGGTTTAGCCGTAGCGAGAGATACGGGAGACACGAGCGGGAGGGAATTGGCCAAAAGAGAGGAGTTTCACCATGGTGCACAAACAATATATATGAAAGTAGCAAGGGAAGTGCACCACCAATGTAAATACACTAGAACAAACAGCAAGCAGGGTAAACATAACTTTAAGAATTCGGCAATATGAAGCTCTAAAAGGCTTGCTGGAATAACCAAAAGGTTATTGAAGCATTCTTAAGGACGCGTTGAAAGTGCAAATATCACGAGATCGTCTGCAGATACCGTCATACCCCGGATATAAGCGCCACCCTCGGATAAGCGCCTGGCGCTTTTAATTGGCGTGTGGCGCTTATATCCGCTGCTCGATTATAAGCGCACCCCCTGAAAAAACTTGTTTTATTATAAGCGCACGTAAACTTTAAATTTTGAAATGTGTTCAAAACGCTGTAACGAATTTTACTTTAGCAGGCGGATGTGATGCAGATTCGGTTTCCTTCACATTCGGACCCTGCACTGGATGCGGGTCCAGTCAGCAGGAGCTGTCAGGAGCTGGATGTGAGTCAGATTCACTCTCATCCCAACGCGCTCGAGAATTTCACAGACGACCCCATGTAACTTCGACTCGATTGAAAATGCAAGCACGAGATCTACAAATTGGTGTTAGAAAACATTTAAAAAAATCATTTTATAAACGCCGGCGCTTATAAATTTACTCGATTATAAGTTCACCCCCCCCAAAAAACCTGTTTTATTATTGCCCCCCATGGGGGTATATCCGGGGTATGACGGTATCGATCATCACAATCGATTGGGAAAACGTGGCAACCGGTCTGTTGTAACGATCGCTCCTGAGATTGGGGTTTTTTTGTTCCACACCCGAAAATGCTGACCTGCTCCTCGTTCGGCGTTATATTTCATAGGAGTATCGTATACGCCATCAGCGACTGATACGTGCACTGCAGCTTGCCGTATTGTGTTCCGTGCATTGGGTATGGCAGGGAGCCATCGAAGAATCCGAGGATTTGCGTGCCTTCCATCATCAGCTTAAATTCAAATGACCAGGTATTAAAATATTTGTCGTCAAAAGGCGTCAATGTTTGCAGCTTCAAATCGTGTGCAAACTGCGATTGAACCTGAAGTGCGTCCAATGTCTTCTCTTGTCCAGGTGAAGGCTGCTGATACGTGTGGCATGAAGCTGATGGAGCCACGTTGAGGCTCGTACGGCGCAAAGGTAGGTTGTTGCTGGTTTCCGCGCGCATATGATGAGCCGTGAAGACTCATAGGGGTGACACCATTGTTGTTGTCGCTGTTGTTTGATTGCGCAGGTGCTGCTTGCTGGTGCTGCTCGTAGAAGGACATGAAGGAAAAAAAATTTCTCCATCATGCTTGGGTCGAGGCATGTTGCTTGGTTCGCAGGTGTTTCAGTAGACTCAGCAGCTGGTCTTGTCGCCGTGCCTCCCTCTGTCTGTAGGCCAGAGGCTGGAGGTGGAGTAGGAGTAGTGCCGGGAGAGCCGTTAGAGGAGCTTCTCTCCTTCTGTGTTGCCTTGCCTTTTGTTGTTGTAGGAGTATTAATGAGGTTGGATCTTGCCTTGTGAGCTCTCATACCATGTTGGGCTGAGAAAAAGCCCTTAGGATCTTTTCAAGGCTAAGACCCTGGGTAGCGATGTTGTAATTGCGGAAGCGTTTAATGACAAAGTATTGAACCACCTTGCGCTGGTGTGTGAGGGCAAGATAGATTGATTATAGCAAAGTAATACGAGCTTTTTATAAGATTACAAGGAATATGAAAGGATGCAACTAGCTGTTTTATTGTTGCTGTTGCGGTTCGATACAGCGACGACTCGGGCAACTGCTCAATACCGAGTCAGTTGTTTGTCCTTGCTGTCGCGCTGCCTTCTGACGAGTCAAAGGTCGCTGCCCTTTGACCTTCGCGTAACCTCCAGCTGTTACGTTTTGTCAACCTCCTCGGTTGACTCGCTGTTGCTTCGTTGTAACTCGCTTCGTTTACAGTTCGATGTTCCGACACATCAGAAGCGTTAAATTACTTGTTTCCAACACTAAGGCATGGCTGTAGAGCATTAGCTCACAATCAAATCTCTCCACCATTAGCTCACTAATGTTATTATAGATTCTTAGGCTATAGTGAGTGGCACTCTAGGGAGTACTACAGTTTTAGGGTTGCTATTTGTATCCCTTCTTTCCCCAGTTCACACATTCCGTTGTGTTCCTACTTTGAGATGGTATCAGTTAGGTTCGTTTCCTAGCCTAGCCTAGCCTGTGTTCGCGCCCTCCGCGCCCTTAGCGCCCTAGCGCCCTCCGCGCCCTAGATCCTTCTGCGCCCTCCGCGCTCTCGCGCCCTTCGCGCCCTTAGCGCCCTAGCGCCCTCCGCGCCCTTCGCGCCATACATCCCTCCGCGCCCTTCGCGCCATACATCCCTCCGCGCCCTTCGCGCTCTCGCGCCTTCCGCGCCCTAGCACCCTCTGCGCCCTCTGCTCCTAGCCTGCTCCTTAGCCCCAGCCCGCGCCCTAGCCCGTCGCCCCAGCCCGCGCCCTAGCCCGTCGCCCCAGCTCGCGCCCTAGCCCGTCGCTCCAGCCCGTGCCCTGGCCCGTCGCCCCAGCCCGCGCCCTAGCCTGTCGCCCGCGCCCTGGCCCGTCGCCCCAGCCCGCGCCCTAGCTTGTCGCCCTAGCCTGCGCCCTGGCCCGTTGCCCCAGCCCGCGCCCTAGCCCGTCGCCCCAGCCCGCGCCCTAGCCCGTCGCCCCAGCCCGGGACCTAACCTGTCGCCCCAGCCTGCAACCTAACCCGTCGCCCCAGCCTGCGCCCTAGCCCGTCGCCCCAGCACGCGCCCTAGCCCGTCGCCCCAGCCTCCGCGCCGCCACACCCAGCCCGTGCTCACCGCACCTCCGCGCCTCCGTAGGTAGCGTGCCCGGCAGGTAGCGCACCCCGCAGGCAGCACACCCTGCAGGCAGCGCGCCCCGCAGCGCTTTAGCACCAGAAAATAAATAAATAAATAAAACCCTAAAAAAAAGAAGAAAGGGCTTGGGGCTGCAACTGTCGCCCGCGTTCCTACTTGCTGGACGACCTGCACAGTTCCCTACATCCCGCAGTCGTCAGTACTGCAACCCCTACTGTCGCACGTACTTTCCACTGCCTGTGGCCCTACTAGCGGCAGCCGACAGCCGCACTTACAGTCTCTAGCTCCGGCCGTTCTAGCTCCAGCCACTCCTAGCTCCAGCCGTGCCTAGGTCCAGTCGTTCTCGCTCCAGCCGTTCTAGCTCCAGCCGTTCTAGCTCCAGCCGTTCTTGCTCCAGTCGTTCTAGCTCCAGTCATTCTCGCTCCTTGCTCCTAGCTCAATTTACTCCATGCTCCAGCCGTTCCTCGCCTATTTTCACCTGTCGCTCTTAGCCTTTATCATGGCGTCCACTAGGGTTCTCCAACACCAGAGACAGCAGCAGCGGCAGCTTCAGAAGTGGCACCCGTAGCAGCAGTGGCGCCCTCAGCAGCAGCTCCGCCCTCAGCAGCTGTGGCGCCCTCAGCAGCCGTGGGGGCCTGGTGGTTCGGGGAGCGTTGGCTGCAGTAGTGGCCCAGCCAGGTTGGGGGCTCGTCGCGGTGGCCGTGACGTTGGCCCCTGCCAGTACCGGATCCCGACCGGCCCTGGTGCTGGCACTAACTGCTGGCGTCCCGACCACTCTGCACCGCGCTGCTATAGCCGCCTCGACGACCTCTACCGTGAGCGTTTTGGGTCTGAGTCGGCTCCCCCGATCTGGCCCGTCTTGGTTCGTAGTGGGTTTCCTGTGGTTGATATGTCTATGGATGCTGTTTATTCTGTCACGTATGGATCTCTTGGCTTGCGTGTACGTAGCTTAAGACCTTTGCCTGTTGCTAGTGTAGGTACTTGTGCTTTTAGTGTAGGTGCTTGTGTAGCTACTAGCCTAGCCGTGACGACTGCTGTTGCATCGCTCTCTTTCACGCTGGACTCCGGCGCGTCTCAGTGTTTCTTCCGCCACCACACCACTGTCACACCTCTTTCAGCTCCAGTCCCAGTTGCCCTGGCTGATCCTACTTCAGGACCAGCAGTTGCTCGCAGCTCGACCACTCTCCCGTGCCCAGCTGTCCCCTCTGGTTTCCTCACTGGTCTCTACATCCCCTCGTTCTCTCGGAACTTGGTGGGTGTTGGATACCTTCAGGACCGTGGGATCACAGTCACATTTCCTGCGCACGGGAGGACTGCGATCTGTTCGGACTCTTCCACCGGGGCAGTTCTTGCCACGTTCACCAGAGAGCCGCACTCAGGTCTCTTCGTCCTGCACACTCCGCCCACGCAGGTAGCTGCGTCTGGTCAGGTTGCTTCGTCCCCCCCGGTAGCAGAGTCTAGTCAGGTTACCGTGTCCCCACAGATTGCTGTGTCTGGTTAGGTTACTGCGTCTCCTCCGGTTGTCGCGTCTGGTCAGGTTGCAGCGTCTTGCTCCTGTCGGTCTTTCACCCACCGGACAGTCTTGTGGCACAACCGTCTTGGCCATCCGTCGATCCCTCGCCTCCGTACTATGGCCAGTCACCATCTTGTCACGGGTCTCCTTAGAGTCTTCCCGTCGCTCCCTCCCTCGCCTGCACCGCCGTGCACTCCTTGCGTCGCCGGCCGTCTTCGTGCCACTCTGCACTCCTCCTCCCTTCGTCCAGCCACTGCCCCTTCCAGACACTCCACTTGGATGTCTGGGGTCCTGCACCTACGCAGGGACCTGAGAGGGAGCGCTACTTTCTGGTGGTCGTCGACGACTTCTCCAGGTACACCACAATGTTTCCTCTCGCAAAGAAGTCCGAGGTGACTTCTACGCTGATCCGGTGGCTTCTAGCCACTGAGGGGTCTTGTGGTCGTCGTGTCTCCTGTCTCCACTCCGACCGTGGGGGTGAGTTTTGCTCCGGCATTCTTGCCGGATTCGGCGGCGAGCAGGGCATCGTACAGTCCTGGACGCTGCTGGAGTCCCCACAGCAGAATAGGGTTGCTGAGCGCCGCATTGGCTTGGTCATGGACATCGCCCGCACGTCCATGATCCATGCCCGTGCGCCCCATTTTCTGTGGCCCTACGCGGTTCGCTACGCCGCTCACCAGCTGAACCTCCAACCGCTCGTCTCGCAGTCAGAGGTTTCACCGACCAGTCTTTGGACCGGGTCCCCTGGTGTTGGGTCAGCCTTTTGTGTCTGGGGCTGCCTTGCGCTTGTCCGCGACACCTCTGCGGACAAGCTCTCGGCTCGCGTCGTCCCCTGTGTCTTCCTTGGTTTCCCAGTAGCCTCAGCCGACTGGTCCTTTTACCACCCGCCTCTCCACCAGTTCCTAGACTCTCGTGATGTCCAGTTCGTTGAGTCGATGTCCTACTACACCCGGTACCCCTGTCGAGGTCTCCCGGTTCCCCCCCCTCCCCCCTTTTTCCTCGCACCCTCTCTTCCCCCTGCTCCCCCTCCTCCGGTACCCTCACCCCCCCCCCCCCCCTTGTCCTACTCCGTCAGGTGTGTCTCACGCTACCCCTCTACCCTCGGTCGCGCGTCAGGTAGCGTCTCCCTCCCCGCAGTCCTCCTCACAGCCCCCTCAGCAACCATTGGCACTTCCGCGACAGGTTACTGTGGACTCGGTTGGTGTTGGAGCTGGAGGTGCAGCCACTGGCGGTACTCTGTCTGGGGGTGCTCGTTCGAGGGGTGCTGGAGTTAGAGGTGCTGGCGCAGGTGGCGCTAGCTTTGGGGGTGGTGGAGTTGGAGGTCCTGGCATTGGAGGTGCTAGTTCTGGGGGTGCTGGAGCTGGAGGTGCTGGCACTGGAGGTGCTAGTTCTGGGGGTGCTGAGGTTGGAGGTCCTGGCACTGGGGGTGCTGGGACAGGGGGCGCTGGAGCTGGAGACCCTGATCCTGGTGGTACCCCCTCTGGGGACACTGGTACTGGGGGTGCTAGTTCTGAGGAGACTGGAGCTGGGGGCACTACGTCTGCGGAGAGCACTCCGCCTCCCCACCGCCACGACACGCGTTTTCAGGCGGCCTGCCGGCGTGCGCGCGAGGTGCAGGAGCGGTTGGAGTGGGAGCGACAGGAGTTGTGGCAGTTGGACCTACTGGAGCAGCAGCAGCAGCAACAGCAGCAGCCGCCGCCGCAGCAGCAGCCACCGCAGCTCGTGGTCACACCAGTGAGTGGCCTTCGAGCCCTTGGTCTTCCCTCCCCTCCTCCTGTCCACCCGCAGTCACTGCCCACTTACGGTCCTACGTTTCCTCCTCCGGACTTGTCTCCGGCTGTTTTCCCTCCTCCCCAGTCACAGGCACCTCCTCCTGTTGTCCCGCACGACTGGACCGCTCGCTGTCCCCCGCGTGCTCGTCCCTCGTCTCCTCTTGCCGACCTCCGCACCGCCTTGTTTCGTTCTAGTCCTCGTCGTGCTACTCCTGTGTCTGTTCTCCCTTCACCTCCTGAGTCGGCTCTTACATCCTCCCTCTCTACCCCTATCACTGACTACTACCGTACAATGCGTCCTCTTGTCTCGCGTGTTCTCGCCTCTCTTGTCACCGACCCTCGTGCCTCTCCGTCGTCTGTCTTCGCTCTCACTGCCGCTGTCACTGCCTTTGCGTCCACCCGCCGCCTTGACTTTGCCACCCGTGTCGTAGCTGCACCGCCTGCTCGTCCTGAGGCCGCCGGGGGTGGGTTTGCCCTTGGCTGTGACGTCCTAGAGGACAGGCAGTTTCAGTTGGAGTTCCTGGCAGCTGCTTCCCCCTCTCTCTGTGCCATGCTACTTTCCCCTGAGGGAGACCCCGACGCCCTTGACATACCGACTCCTCGCACGTACCGTGAGGCAGTGTCAGAGGAGTGGGCCTCACAGTGGAAAGCGGCCATGGACTCAGAGTTGGCTTCTTGGAGATCCACATGCACCTACATCGACGCTGTTCCCCTTCCCAGGGCGAACGTTGTCGATGATATGTGGCTCTTCAAGGTGAAGCGGCCGCCTAGATCCCCGCCTGTGTTCAAGGCGCATTACGTGGCTAGGGGCTTCAGTCAGCGTGAGGGAGTTGACTTCTTCCAGACCTTCGCCCCGACCCCGAAGATGACTACTCTTCGGGTGTTACTCCACATAGCAGCGCAGCGAGAGTACGAGTTGCACTCTCTTTACTTCTCCACTGCCTTCCTCCAGGGCCGCCTACACGAGGAGATCTGGCTGCGCCGTCCTCCTGGTTTCACTGACACCTTCCCACCTGGGACTCAGTGGAGCTTGAGAAGGCCAGTCTACGGTCTCCGCTAGTCGCCCCGTGAGTGGCATGACACTCTGCGCTCCATGCTTCGTGACCTAGGGTTTCGTCCCTCCTCTACTGACCGGTCGCAGTTTGTTTGCACTGGCTCTACTCCCTTCTTTATCCTGGTCTACGTCGACGACCTGGTGTTTGCTACAGCTGACAGGGCAGCACTGGCGGAGGTGAAATCCGAATTGCGACACACGTGCACTGACCTCAGTGAGCTGCAGCGCTGCCTTGGCCTGCAGATCACCAGGGACAGAGTCGCTCGCACCATCACACTGACTCAGTCACACATGGTGCAGCAGGTCCTTCGGCGATTCGGGTTTTAGTTCTCCATCACACAGCCCACTCCTCTTGCTGTAGACCACAGACTCACCGGCCCCTTCCCCGACGAGCCCTTTGAGTCCAGTGGTCCCTTCGCAGAGCTTGTGGGCTGCCTCATGTACCTGATGACTTGTACTCGGCCGGACCTCGCCTTTCCCCTCAACGTCCTCTCTCGCTTTGTTGCGACTGGGAGACACCGTCCTGTTCACTGGATAGCTGCTGTGAGGGTGGTGAAGTACCTGACGACTACATCAGGCATGGGGCTTGTGCTTGGAGGGACTCGGCCAGTTGAGTTGACCGGTCACTGCGACTCTTCCTACGTTGATGACGTGGAGACTCAGCGTTCGACTCAGGGTTACTGTTTCAGTTTGGGTGCTGGTGCCGTGTCGTGGAGGTCTACACGGTCGTCGTCAGTGGCTTCGTCCAGAGCAGAGGCAGAGATCTACGCTGGTGCCATGGCAGCACAGGAGCTTCGCTGGTTGACCTTCTTGCTCGCCGACCTTGGTGAGCGGCCTCACTCTGCACCGACCTTGTACGCTGACAACAAGGCCATGATCCTCCTGTGTCGAGAGCCTCGACTAGAGAGCAGAGTGAAGCACATTCACGTCAGGTACTTCCTCCTGAGAGAGTTGCAGCGACGCGGCCAGGCACGCCTGGACTTTGTGGCCTCAGAGGCCAACACTGCCGACGTCTTCACAAAGGCCTTAATGCCTGGTGACCACCACAGATTCTGTGTGCAGTTGGGGCTTGTTGAGGTAGGCCCTCGGTTGCTGTAGACTTGCTGTTTGCTCTGCATGTTGTGCTTTGCTACATATATCCTAGTGAACTCTTAAACTGGCCTTATGGTCGCTTGCTTGTGCTCGGAATTTGTGTGGTGTCCTTGAGATCCACCCTGAGCTTGCTTTGCTTCTTGCATTGACTGGTCTTGTGACCGTTTGTTCACCCTGCTTGCTTTGATGCCCCTCACTTAGCCTATGGGGGTGTGTCAAATGTTATAGCCTATAGGTTCTTAGGCTACAGTGAGTAGCACTTTAGGGAGTACAACAGTTTTAGGGTTGGTATTTGTATCCCTTCTTTCCCCAGTTCACACATTCCGTTGTGTTCCTACTTTGAGATCGTGCTACACTCATTTCGAACACGCGATAGTGGGAAAGGCGAAAAGTCAAACAGTCGAGGGTCAGCAAGACGACTGTTTGACCATCCCAACTTCGCGGTTTAAACCTTATGTGGAGATTATAACATACCCCGGATGTTTCGTATTGCAACATGGTAACCGTGCGACATCAGAATAATTATTGTACAAATACATGCAATATGGTTGAATAAGGGAATGTATCTCAATGCCATGCTATGCTTTATCAAAATGTCATTGATTGTCATTTTACATTTATCGAATGCGTGAAGCTTGTGCCAGAATCCTAGCAACTAGAACATCGGGATAAAAGGGCTGGCTGGTAGCGAATTAGTGCATCTATAACCTGTCAGAATCCCAGCCACTAACCACTGGGATAAAAGGGCTTGTTTTGTGTAGCGGGTGAGTGCGCCCATAACCCCCCAGGCCGCCATGCCTGTAACCCTTCCCTAGGATCAATCGGGGATCACCAGTGGACCTTTGACACGCCCCCGCACTGGGATGCCCGAGGTGCACACACCGGGATTCGAACCCGAGACCTTCGCTCTGATACCATGTCAGAATCCCAGCCACTAACCACTGGGATAAAATGGCTTGTTTGTGTAGCGGGTGAGTGCGCCCATAACCCCCCAGGCCGCCATGCCTGTAACCCTTCCCTAGGATCAATCGGGGATCACCAGTGGACCTCTGACATAACCTCCTCAGGCTCTCCGCCTATAGCCCTTCTCGAGGATCAATTTGGCATCCCCACCGTAAGAAGTTTTCAGACAGCTAGTTACCTAGCACGTGAAAATCCATTGTAATGGTTAGTGTAAGCGTTATTGAATCCCATTTAAGTTATCTGTAAGGAATTTTCTCAATATTCCTTACCGCGACCACCGTCAACATCGCGTACGGCAGCGGCCGTTGTTCGCCCGTAACTGCTAACGGGGCTTCGCCAACTTCACACGCACTGTTTTACCAAACCATGCACCGCTGGCCCGACCGATCGGCCCACGCTTCAGGACTAGCTCGAACCTTGATGCGAGCGTAGCACTAACTACCTCGCACGCACCGCGTTACCATTTGCATGTTCGCACATAAGTATTCGCTCGATGCCTCTCCTCATACTTTGTACTCGTTTCACACCTAGTGCAATCCTCGCTATCTCGTTCCATTGCACCCGTAACATTACCATTCACGTAAGGGCATGTCATTGTTCTTTTCTTCAGTATCCATTCCGACCATTCCAAACATTGATTTGACCGCCGTACAACGTGAAGCATGTCATTGAGCCGCATTCGAACTAGAATAGCCCGCCCTAAATACACTGCTTTCACTCTTTAGTATGCAACAAAGTTTCACGCAGCAGCACAACTAATTCCGCAACCACCAATCGCGGAGGTGTTGTCGCTCTAATTTGCGACTTACTCTTGTAATATTGCCGAACATAGGGTAGTGAAATTCGGTGAGGCTCTAAGCTCGAAGTCGAAGGCTCATTCCCGCTTTCGTAAACACGGATCCCTCGTCGTTGCTCCGTTTATATTTCCTTCGCTGAGAAGTTACTTCCAGGTCTCGTGTTTTTCGTTATTGTCACGATGGCTGATAGCGACGATGAGATGCCGGTCTCCAACCCGCTTCCGCCACCGCCGCGGCCGGGCCGGAAGAAAGAGCAGGAGCGTGCTCCGGAATCCACGTCCGGAAAGGCGGCGGAATCTTCGAATCTGTCCAATAAGGACTTTCGAAGGATGGTCCTGGAGACTCCGCGACGCGGGTCGCAGCAACCGGAGAAGAAACACCAGGAGAAGAACAAATAGTAAGAAGCCTCGTTGGGTAAACGGTGAGGGTCTTTTTCAAAGCAGTCTTGAAGAGCTTCCGAGCCGTGGGTCTGAGCAGACGGAGATTAAGGCACGGAGCAGAAGAAGTAGTACGGGATCATGTTCATTTGAGCACCAAGGAATACGGAGTTTCCTACCGTAGGATAGTATGGTATGGTGCCTCCTAAAGAATCCCTCATGTAGGCTCTCTCGGTTAGGCTCTCAGATGAACTACCGCGAAGCGAAAGTTTGATTAGGTGACGACGAGTCGCTTGGTATAGTCCGTTGAGCAGGGAGAAAATAGTTGGTTGCTATGTGTTTACGCCCTTTGGTCGATTTCCTAACGCCTAGCCCGCTTCACATCCTCCCCGTTTTTCCCCACCCCCCTCCCTTTCCCCTCCTCTCAACCTCGTTCCCACTTCTCCCCCACTCTCTTCTCCCCCACTCTCTTCTCCCCCACTCTCTTCTCCCCTCTCTCCCCTCTCCTCTCTTTTCCTCTTCCCCCCAGCAAGCGATTCAACGACCCAAGTGCCACTCCTGGTTCAGACGCCAGGCGCAAGTACTATGGCAAAGGGAAAGGGTAAGTTCCCCTTCAGTTTGGTACGGAGGGTAAGTAACCCAAAGGGGCTAGTTTGGCCATTGGCAATGACAAAGGCGAGCAAGCCATCTGGTAGGTGGGGAACGGCGTGCCATGCCTTGTTTATTGGTGTGCTTTTGAGTCGACTAAAAAAATGCAGACTCATTACACACGGTTTTTGAGTCGACTCAAAACGTGAGCAAGCCATCTGGTAGGTGGGGAACGGCGTGCCATGCCTTGTTTATTGGTGCTACTGGTCTCCTCTGCTTACTCTTTTCTTGCCTGTTAGCACCTACCTCCACCAATCTCCACCCACCTCCACCCATCTCCATCTATCTCCAATCCTCCACTTTCTGCCATCGTCACCTTCTTTCCCCACAGCGCCCCCTCCACCCCTCTGCCCCCCTCTCCCTCTTCCCTCCCCCCTGCTCTTCCGCCTATACCATTTGCCAGGGACGAGGGTGCTTCTGCAGGGCGTGACAGTAAAGAGGGCGAGGAGCCTCAATGCAGGGACAGGGCGAAGGAGAGACGCGAGGAGGGGAATCCGAATCACCCATTTGCCTCCTTCTGCTCTTTCTCTGCCTCTCCCCCCCCCCCCCTTCCACCACACCGTTTCGCAGGGAAGAGGGTGCCTCTGCAGGGGGTGACAGTAAAGAAGGTGAGGAACCGCAATACAGGGACAGGGCGAAGGAGAGGCGGGAGGAGGTGAATCCGGACTACAAGGATGCAGCCGTGCCAAGCCACCTGGGACAGCTCAATGCCGTTGCTCCCCCTGGTGTTGACTTGACGTGAGTACTGGGACAAGAGAAGGTTTTTAGCATAGAGAGGGTGATGTGTTGTGTTGTGATGTGTTGTGTATTGTGGAATTGGAAGGAGAGGCGGGAGGAGGTGAATCCGTGCTACAAGGATACAGCCATGCCCAGCCACCTAGGGCAGTTGAATGCCGTTGCACCTCCTGGCGTGGGCCTGACGTGATTAATGGGGTAACAGACTGGTTTAAGCATACCAGGGGGTACAGACTGGTTTAAGCATAGAGAGGGTAGTGTGCGACGTGGAATTGGGAGGAGAGGCGAGAGGAGGTGAATCCGGGCTACAAGGGCTCTGCTGTTCCCAACCACCTGGGGCAACTCAATTCTGGCATGGATCTAACGTGAGAATATGGCCAAGGGAGAGAGTATCTCCATTAGAGGGAGAGGCAGGAGGAGGCGTAAGCTTGTCAACCCCCTACCCCCCAATGTCCCAAAGAGCTGATCTCCTCCTCAACCCCAGTATTTACGCCCCACCCCACCAGTGCACCTCCTCGCCGCACCACAGACGCCTACAAGCTAGCAATTGACAAGTCCAAGCTCCTGGGAGGAGACGTGGAGCACACGCATCTGGCGAATGCCGTCCTTCTTAAACCCTGTATTCTCAACCCTAACCTCCAACCCTCCCTGGAGGACAACGGATGCGCACAAGCTGGCGATTGAGAAGTCCAAGTTCCTGGAAGGAGACGTGGAGCACACGCATTTGGTGAAGGCCAGCCTTCTTAAACCCTAAATCTTCAACCCGAACCCCCCACCTCCCTCTCCTTGCAGCACCACTGACACACATAAACTGGCAATTGAGAAGTCCAGGTTTCTAAGAGGAGACGTGGAGAACACGCATGTGGTGAAGGCTGTCCCTCCTGAACCCTATGTATTAAACCCCAACCCGTGACCCTCCCTGCAGGACAACGGATGCGCATAAACTGGCAATTGAGAAGTCCAAGTTCCTGGGAGGAGACGTGGAGCACACGCATCTGGTGAAGGGGCTGGACTATGCCCTGCTCAACAAAGTGCGGTCGGAGATGAAAGGCCGTCCGGGGGAGAGGGGAGGGGAGGGAGAGAAGGAGGAAGGGGGAGAGGAGGAGGAGGAGGAGGGGGGTGGTGGTGGTGCGGCTGCTGCAGCGGCAGGGAAGGCTAAGAGCAGGTGAGGTGTTAGGCGTGAAGCATGTGTGTGAGTGTGTGCCTGCGTGTGCGTGTGCGCATGTATGTGTGCGTGTTAGTGTGTGCATGCCTCAGTGAGATTGTGGTGAGTTGTGAGTCTATTCAAGAGCACGTGGAGTGGAGATGTGAAAATTATGGATGCTGGCTGCTGTTACCTCACCTTTTGCGAAAGTAGCAGCAGCCGCTGTTACGTTACTCTCACAAGTGAGATCCCCTTCATTTGTTCTTCATTTGTTGTTCTCTCTCTTGATTTGCAGGAAAGCACAGGAGAAAGTTCCCACGTTCCGCTCGGCCGTTGCTCGAGTAAGACTTTTGAGGCGCCTCAAAACTCTGGCTCTGCCTCTGTTCTCTTGATTTTTCTTGATTTGCAGGAAAGCACAGGAGAAAGTTCCCACGTTCCGCTCTGCACTTGCTCGAGTAAGTCCTTCCCTCCCCTCACCCTCTTCTTCGCCACCCACCCTACCTCACCCCCCGGTAGTACCCTGTATTGTGACCCTAAGCCATTTTGCCCCTTCTCTCCTTGAAGCACAACAGGTCGTTGACAGTATGAGCGGCCTATTTTGAGTCGACTAAAAAATGAAGCACAACAGGTCCTTGACAGTATTTGCGGGCAGACGAGCTGTTTGGTTGCTTGATTGCTTAACGCTTGGTTGCTTGTGATCCGGCCCTTTCCCCCTCACAGTCGGTATTTGAGCAGATAGTCCGCCCGGTGCCGCCCAAGCCGAACGAGTTCTTCCTTCCGGGCCGCACGTCGTTTGTCTTTGACATGGACGATGAGTTTCGCAGTGAGATCCCCACCACCGTGCACCGCAGCAAGGCCGATTGCCCCCCTCCGCAGGTGTGTCTTGCTTACTCGTATATAAGGATGCGTAAATGCACCCCTTGCCTGTTTGCCTTTGACATGGACGACGAGTTTCGAAGTGAAATTCCCACCACTGTGTACCGCAGCCAGGCCGACTGCCTGCCTCCCCAGGTACTAAGTTTCTCGGAGGTGTAGTGTAGGGTCGCTCTTTGCCAGCATGAGATGTATGCAGAGTCACCGCTCTGGTTGTCTTTGACATGGATGATGAGTTTCGGAGTGAGATCCCCACCACGGTGCACCGCAGCAAGCCCGACTGCTCTCTTCCCCAGGTGCATGAGCGTAGAATGTGTACTCCTATATGCTAATCTCTATTGTTACTTAAATAATAGTTTTGTATTTTACTTGGTCATTATATATTTAATGTGTGAAAGGATGAGTCATGTAGTAGCTTCACTGGATGCCCCTGTGTTAGACGGTGTCCTGTGAGGCATCACTAGTCACTATCATTTACCTTCCCTCACCCTCTCCGCTTTTGTCTGTGTCTCCCCTCCCTCCCACTCACTCACCCCACAGGACCTGGTATCCGCGTCACAGGACGCCCCAGTGTTGGATAGAGTAACCCACGTCATCTCATACCTGCGGTTGGGATCAAGCGCCAAGGTATGTCTTTTGAGGCGCCTAAGAAAAGACCAAGGTACAATGTCTATTTGGTTCCACACACGAGGTGCCTCAAAAGGAGAGTCATCATTCGACTCGTATCTGCAATTGGGATCCAACGCCAAGGTACGATGCCTTTCTTTCGATGCCTTTCTTTTGACAGAGGCACCCACGTCATCTCGTACCTGTGATTGGGATCAAACACCAATGTACGATTTTTCAGGTGCCTAAAACATTGTCAATGTTTGTTGCCTCTTTTGCTCCACACAAGAGGTTTAGTTTGTGCTGGTCCTGGTGAACAACTAAACCTCTGCATGTGAACAACTTTTGCTGCTTCTCTGGTTCTCCATTGTACCATATCCCTCACTCCCTAGTTGACTTTTGAGTCGACTCAAAAGTCAACGTTTGCTGCTTCCTTTGTTCTCCATTGTACCATATCCCTCACTCCCTCCCCTCCGCGAACCCACTTTTCTCTTTCCCTTCGATTTGGCGGCATGGCATCACAGGCACACAAGAAGAAGAAAAAGGACAAGGACAGCAACAGGGGTAAGGCCAGGCCAGCTTGCTCTACTCTTCACATATCCTGCGTCCGTTCTCAGTCACTAGCTAGCTGGACACTCACTCATGCCGACTCCCTCCCTCCCGGTAGTCTGCGCGTCTTTGTGTTGCTCCAATTCTCAGTTGCCAGCGAGCCAGGCATGTTCAGCCGGGCTAGTCTGCCAAAATTCTGTTTTTTTTTTATTCTTTGGGAGTTGGGTTTTGACATTTGGACTCATGAACAGGATGATGGTCCTACTTTTTTCTGTCAAATCTAGCCACGTGATAAAAGTGATGTTTCGAGATGTCTCAAAACATCACTTTTATCACGGGACTTATGAACAGGATGATGGTCCTACTTTTTACTGTCAAATCTCTCTGTGAGAGTTTCATTCCAAACTTCTGCTTGAATCCTTCGCTTCTTCCCTATTGAGGAATGAATCCAACGCTGCTTGAATCCTTCGCTTCCTTCTGCTCGAATCCTTTGCTTCTTCCCTTCCCCCACTCACTTTCCCTCTCCAGTCCCTCTCCAGTGAGAGTTGGCTGATTCCTGGTATTCTTCCTAGTAGCCCTCAGCCATCCTCTTGTATTCGTTTGTGCCTTACCCCATCTTTCCTTCCTCTCTCCCCCACTCTCTTCCTCCCGTTTTCCCCCCTGCTCCAGTCCTGGTTCCTGGTATTCTCCCTCCCAAGCCCTCTCAGCCCGCAGCCCACCTCCCATCCTCCTCCCAACCTGCCGCAAGAACCGAATCTGCTGCTGAAAATGGCGGCGCTGGTGCTGGTGGCGCTGGTGGGAGTAGCGGCATGACAAATGGGACTGGCAGCAGCAGTGGCAGGAACAGGAAGGATGCAGCAGCAACAGCAGCAGCAGCAGCAGCAAAAGCCGCTGCCACAGAAGCAGCCCCTAATAAGAAGAAGAAAGAAGAGGAGGATGAGCACGAGGATATTTTTGCGGATGTGGGCAGGGAATACACCGTCACTGCTAAACCCAGCGCACATGCTGCTGCTGCTGACACAGCTTCGGCAGCCGCAGCAGTCTCACCAGCAGCAGGGGCAGCAGAAGCAGCAGCGGCACCTGCAAGTGCTTCCCGCCCTGCTTACTTTGATGTGCCGAGTGGTATAGCAGACGCTGTAGCACATGCCGCTGCTGCTGCCGCTTCTACAGCGGCTGGTGGTGGTGTTGGTGCTCCTCTGCCCCCGCCTCCGCCTCTGCTCCCCCCTGCTGCTGCTGCTGATGATGCGGATATGGAGATGGACGATGACGATGGTGCAATGGCACCTCCTCCTCCCCCGCCTCTTCCACATGACATGGTAAGACCATTTTTTTCCCCTTCCTCTCCACCACCTGTCCCCTCTGAAGACCTCCATTTTCTCCCCTCCTCCCCTCCCCTTCTCCTCTCTTCTCCTCCCCTTCCTCTCTCCTCCCCTCCTCCCCTCCTCTCCCCCCCCTCCCCTCCTCCCCTCCTCCCCCCTCCCCCCCTCCCCTCCTCCCCCCCTCCCATCCTCCCATCCTCCTTTCCTCCCCTCCTCCTCTCCTCCCTTCCTTCCCTCCTCCTCACCTCCCCTCACTTCTTTCTTCCTCATTTACTGCGCATGCTCCTTCCTTCCGCCTTCCCTCCTCCCCTCGCCTTCCCATATCCCAGGTCGGCCCAGCCTACCCACCAGCAGACGGCTCCTGGGAAGACTACCCTCCCTCTGCTCCTCTTCCTCCCATTCCCTGTGCTCCCCATTCCCTGTGCTCCCCATTCCCTGTGCTCCCCATTCCCTGTGCTTCCCATTCCCATTCTCTCACTCACTGGCCTCCCTCCCTCCTTCCGTCTCTCCCCCCCTTTTTGCAGCTGGAACCAGCCTACCCGCCAGCAGACGGCTCCTGGGAAGACTACCCTCCCCCTCCTTCCTTTCCCTCTTCTATTGCTTTCATCTTCCAAACTAACCGTCCTGCTCCCTTCTCCCCATTTTGACCTTTCTTACAGGCCGGTCCGGCTTACCCACCAGCAGACGGCTCATGGGAAGACTACCCTCCCCCTCCTCCTCTTCCTCCCCCTCCTGGTGCCCCTGCCACCCTCCCTCCCTGGCCTCCGTCTGTCCCCCCTCCAGCCCCCCCACCTTCCGCTTATCCCTACCACCAGCAGTACCCCCCTGCTCCTCCTCCTCTTCCTCCCCATTCTGCCCCTCACTACCCTGGCTTAGCCCCTCCTCCTCCTCCTCCTCCTCCTCTTCCCCCCGGTCAGCATTACCCGTATGGGGGAGGAGGAGAGGGGGGGTACCCGCCTCCTCCTCCTCTCCCCCCAGGAGCTTACCCGCCTTCCCATCCTCTCGCTCCTCCTCCTCCTCCTGCTTCCGCTGCTGCTCTCCTATATCCTTCTTCTCTTGGCCCTGCTGCGTCTACTGAACCTGGTGCTACTGGCACGCACTTAACAGAAGAGGGAAAAGGCCGGGGATTGGCGTCGGTGTTTAAGAGATTCACTCCAGAGGAAGAGGAGGCGAGGAGGCGGGAGGGGAGGGGGAGAGCGGGAGAGGGGAGGGAGAAAGGGAAGGATCCGAATGCGTTGGGGGGGTTGGGGGGAGGGGGGTATGACGAGTGCTATCAGCGGGGGGATGGGGGGAACTTTGCAGGGGAGGTTGTGGAGAGTGATGAGGAGGAGGGTGATGAGCTCGCTCGGAAAGTCGAAGAGGCAAGACAGGTGAGTCCCCTAAGGGATCCGAATGCGCTTGGGGAAGGGGGTATGACGAGTGCTATGAGCGGGGGGATGGGGGGAACTTTGCAGGGAAGGTTGTGGAGAGTGACGAGGAGGGTGATGAGCTCGCTCGGAAACTCTTGTTTGGACTCTTGTTTTTGACTCTTGAGGCGCCTCAAGAGAATGGGAGGGATTTGAATGCGGTGGGGGGAGGGGGATATGAGGAGTGCTATCAGCGGGGTGATGGGGGGAACTTTGCAGGGGAGTTTGTGGAGAGTGACTAAAAGGAGGGAGATGAGCTCGCTCGGAAAGTGGAAGAGGATAGGCAGGTCAGTGCCTTAGGTTGGCTCATGTTCTGAGGCACGTGCGTTTTGGCACGTGTGTTTTGGCACGTGTGTTTTGGCACGTGTGTTTTGGCACGTGTGTTTTGGCACGTGTGTTTTGGCACGTGTGTTTTGCCCCGAGCGTTTTGGCACGTGTGTTTTGGCCCGTGCGTTCTGGCCCGTGTGTTTTGGCACGTGTGTTTTGGCACGTGTGCTTTGGCACGTGTGTTTTGGAGGTCAGCAGAGAAGATTCAAGAGAGGTGTGATGAGCTGACTTGGAAAAGGGAAGGAGCGGAGAAGGACAATGTTTCAAAGAAAGTCCTGTTTTGGCTCTTGTTTCGAGGGGCGTGCATGACAAGAGATGCAAAGAAAAGTGGTAAGGAGCAAGACATGTATTGGTCCTTCCCTTGTCAAAAGGAGCAAGACATGTATTGGTCCTTCCCTTGTCAAAAGGAGCAAGACATGTATTGGTCCTTCCCTTGTCAAAAGGAGCAAGACATGTATTGGTCCTGAAGCGAGTCCTTCCCTCTTGGTGCTGGTGGTGCGTCCAAGTACAAGGCAAGGGACAGAGCCTGTTTTCTCCCCTTCATAACCTCTTCCTCCCCTTCTCCCCCTCCCCCCCCACCCACTGGCAATCCACCAGTAGGCTCAGGTGCAGGACATGTTTCACGGGGACAGCGATGATGATGATGGTGGTGGTGCTGATGCATCTAAGGACAAGGAGCGGGCCAGAGAGGTCACACCCCGCCTTATTTCCCTTTCCTCTCCTCTAACCCCCACTCAATCCACCAGCTGGCTCAGATGCAGGACATGTTTCATGGGGACAGCGATGACGATGAGGATGATGGTGGTGGTGGTGAATCTAAGGACAAGGAACGGGACAGAGATACCATATTCCCTCTTTGTCGGGCCCCCTTCCTCCTCCCCTCCCCTGCTCCCCCACCCTACAATCCACCAGCTGGCTCAGGTGCAGGACATGTTTCATGGGGACAGCGATGACGATGAGAATGATGGTGGTGGTGGTGGTGGTGGTGGTGGTGGTGCATCTAAGGACAAGGAGCGGGACAGAGAGGCTGCAGACAAGGGCACAGGCGGTGGCAGGAGGTCCAAGCAGGGGCAGGAGGGTGAGGGGAGGAAGGGGCGGAAGAAGGAGAAGGATCGGCAGCAGAAGCTGAATAATGAGTTGAACCAAATCAACAAGATTATAGAGAGGAAAAAGAGGGAGGCTGCGGGAGAGGTGGTGGAAGAGGAGGAGTATGGGGATGAGGATGGCGGGCCGTATAAGAAGTCCCGATACTAGCAGTGTGGCAGCGAGGCGGTGAAGGATATGGAGCTGAACCAGAAGCTGAGGTAGTGGGGGAGGAGGAGGAGGAGTATGGGGATGGGAGTACAGGGATGGGGATGGCGGGCCGTATAAGAAGTCCCGGTATTAGCCGAGTAGCAGAGAGGAGTATGGGAATGAGGATGGAGGGCCGTAAAATAAGTTCGGGTATTAGCCATGTAGCAGAGAGGAGTATGGGAATGAGGATGGAGGGCCGCTTAACAAGTCGTGTGCTGCTAGCACGAAGGAGGAGAACTAGAGGTGTTCGTGTGTGAGATGAAGTGGATGGTCGAGAGGATGAGGCAGGTATAGGACAAGGTGATGGGGGAGGTGGTGGGTAGAATTAGAGTCTACGTGAGGAGGGTGGTATGGTATGGTGCCCGCATTGGAGTGATTTTGCTCGCTCTTCAAATTCCCATACCGTAATTAGTTGTCTAGTCCATGGATTTGCCACCACCTTTTGGAGCAGATGACAACAGTGCCACCTGGTATCATACCTCCTGTTACCTGCTGTGCTATGGGAATGGAATGGGATGATATGACGGTACCTGCTGATTACCGGTACCCAATTTACAAACGTGGTCGGTTGATTCTGTCCAGACGGTTGATTTCATTTTGCAACAAGGCAAAATCATGTTCAGTTGAAACCCTCCAGACTGATCGTTACACACTTTGATCCAACCACCCGTAAGGAATCAGTTTGCATTGTCGTAACCATCCATTTTCTTTTATTTAGAGATGGAAACATGGAATTGAGCAGTCTATGCACCTGTCCGTACATTGCAGAGCAATGGGAATGCGGTGTGAATGCTACCGTACCGGTAATTTTCCGAAGTTGATTCAGCACTGCTACCGTACCGTACCATACCGTACCGTACCGGTGCTTCTACTTTGCTATAGAACTGAATATCTTCAAACAGTAGACCTCGTCCCGTCCCCTCCCCCTCCTGTTGCTCCTGCTGCTGCTGCTGCTGCTGCTGCTGCAAGCTGCCTTTCCCGCCACTCCCTTGCTCTTGCAGCACCCGCCTTCCATCTCGCCCGTCTCTCCTCATCCCTTGGCTTTGCTGCAAGACTGAAGAGCTTTAGACAGTAGCGCCCGTCCCTTCCCCTCCTGTTGCTGCTGCTGCTGCTGCTGCCGTTCCCGCCATTCCCTTGCTCTTGCAGCGCCAGCCTTCCATCTTGCCCGTCTCTCCTCATCTCGTCGCTTCAAAGCCTCCTTCTTTTGCTCCTTTACCTTCTGCCACTGCTCCTGCTTGCGTCAACAGGAGGAGGGATAAGGAGGAATGGGAGTGAGCAGGGAAAAGCAGTTAAACCTACAGCCTTCCATCTCGCCCGTCTCTCCTCATCTCGTCGCTTCAAAGCCTCCTTCTTTTGCTCCTTCACCTTCTGCCACTGCTCCTGCTCACGTCAACGGGAGGAGGGATAAGGAGGAATGGGAGAGGGCAGGGAAAAGCAGTTAAACATACAGCCTTCCTTTCCATTTCGCCCACCTCTCTCCTCATCCAGTCGCTTCAAAGCCTCCTTCTTTTGCTCCTTCACCTGCTGCCACCGCTCCTGCTTTGCAGCAAATGGAGCACACAGGGGAAGGAAACAAAAAAGATCTCGGACTTTCCTTCATACCTTTGTACCAGTGCCTGTACCCAGACACTAACCCACCCAATCCCCCCTTCCTTTCCCCCACCCACCCACCCACCCACCCACCCACCCACCCACCTTCACAAACTACTGGCGCTGCAACATTTGGCTGAGACATTCCCGACCACCCATGCACCCATCCACCCATGCACCCACCCACCCATGCACTGCACCCATACATCTCCCCCTCCCTCCCGCCCCCTCACGCACCTTGATGAACTGCTGGCGCTGCAGCATGCGGCGCCTCTGGTTCCTGCCGCCCACGCTGCCAGCATTGGGCTGAGACGCCGGCACCTGCTCTGCCCCCTGCGGCACCCTCACCATCACCCAGGGGTCTGTTGCATTGGCAGGGAGGGGAATAGGGAGGAGGGGAGATGATGGGGATATGTGGGGGCAAACTGCCAGCATTGGGCTGAGACGCCGGCACCTGCTCTTGCCCCTGCGGCACCCTCACCATCACCCAGGGGTCTGTGGTTAGGTGGGGGAAGAAAGAGGGAAGGGGGGAAAAAAGAGGGAAATGGGGAAGTGCGGGGAGGAGCTTGTGTGTTCGGAAGGAACGCATACGTCACATGCAGTACTCTGGCAGATACTCAACCCACACTTCCAAATACCCAAACCACACTCCCAAGATGTGCGCTCTGTCAGTTTTCTCTTCCACTCTCCCGTGATTCCCCAGAGCGCCTTCATTGCCACGTTCAGAAGGATTATATTCAGCTGACGCGGCAATGAAAACCTAGGAATCAAGAGAGTGTGAAGCAGAACACTGACATAGCGCACATCTTGGAGGTGTGGCTTGTGTATCTGCCACTGCAAAAAAAAATCAAATAAGTGGGGAGGAGACGGAGGAACTGGGGCAAGAGCGTTGAGTTGACACGCGGCTATGCGTCGCACTCCTCTGCTCGCCCCACCCCATGCAACATCTTGGTCGTCCCACTCTGCCCGTTCCACTCTTCCGCAGATGCTGCAATCTGCACTGCGCAGTTGGCACCTCCCAACCGCCCATTTTATCTCCCCATCCGGGGAGTGTGATTCCCCCTTTCGTTGAATAAATTCTCCCCGTCCGTGCGAAGTATACCCCGCAAAGGCGCAGCGTGCTCCCCCCATCCGCGCAACTGATCCCCCCAACCGCGTACCTCCTCGCCACTTCTTCGGGCGCTTAGCGAATCCACGCGCTATAACGAGCCGCGCCGCGCCAATGGGATCAGACACCACCACGTGTTGCTGACTAAGCGCGGGAGCAAGTCCACGTGTCAAGAGGGACTGCGCGAGTGGAGAGGAGGTGCAGAATGACCTGGAAGATACTGCGACCGGCGAATAGTGCGGCGGAAACCGCGGCGACGATTGCGGCGGTGGTTGCGGCGGGAGGTTCGAAAGGAAAGACGCGAACCGAGAAACGGAATGGCTGTTGCTGAATGCCGCGGCGGCGGCGGTGGTGGCGGTGGCTGAGGTCGGAATGTTGGCGAGAGGGACGAACGGCGTAGATGCGCAAGCGCCAGCGGCGGGGTGGTACGAGGACTGGACCGCACGAAAGAATCGCGACGCGAGCAATCCGCCGCCTCCTCGCATCTTGACAGGCGACACGGAGCCAGGAGATGCCGACGCGCAGATCGTCGCTCTGTCGTTGATGACCGTCAATCTGTTGATGTCGCTGCGTATTTGAAGGTTGAATGGAAGGTCAAAACCTGTTGCGCTGTTCAATCAAATATACGAACTTGATAAATCTTTTTTAACATTGTATAGAAACATGCGTGTACTGGCGCACTACATTTACAGTGAATCAGTCATTCGCTATGTGAGCTGTCTGACCCTGGAACTAGAGAACGGGCTGGGCAGAAATTTGTTTGTTTTCCCAAGTCGCGGGCAAGGAACGGCTTCGGTCTTGAAGGTTCTCCGACTTCAATCCCCACGACTTTGCGTTTGCGTGCTGCCCCAACGTTTCCAAACCTCCATTCACGTTTCCTTCTTGCGCAAATTTCTTGGAGCCAATCTCAAGCACAGGCCCGATTGGTTACGCCATCCCACGCCGCCAACGTGCTAGGCTTGCTTTGCGAACCTCGGGTTTGTCGAACAGTTTTCTTGAGGCTCGGGTACCGGACTGAACCAGACTGCAGGAGCGAAATATCCCGCCAAAACCGTGTCGAAGCTGAGTCCAGGCTGTGCCGAAGCTATTTCACCTAATCAGCAAGCTCCATTTTCCTTGCCTACTTTTCTGACACCCTCCTCGAGCTGGTTGAGTTTGTAGGTGCACTGAATACTGAGCCCACTGAATAGTTAGCACCAGTAGTTAGCTCCCCAGCTTCAGTTTTCTGCTAGTCGGTTCCGCTTTTGGTCGCGTGTCGACTCTAACTGGCATTCCGTTTCGGTTGTTCGGGGCGTTGCATCGCGATAGGCAGGGTTTCTCATTTGTTTGACGCGGTCAAACCGTTGTGATAGTGTGCCGGAGTGGCACTATGCCGAGTCGTTCCACCTTAATCAGTCTGGTTTTCTAGTTTTTTTAATAACTAGGTCAATAAGTCCTGTTCTTCAACCATGGCGGTAGACACAGCGAGAGAAAGGGCTTTGCAGAAGCGGATTAAGGAACTGGAAGCAGGTTAGTTTCCCTTTAGCACATGGTTTCCTGTCGCTTTTTCTTCTCTTGGTGGTGATGAGGAAACCAAAAGTTTTGAATAACATAGACTAGGTCTTATGCATATCTGGCACTTGGCATTTTTTCTTCCTTAATTTATGATTTTTTTTTTTTTTTTTTTTGGGTTGCACTAACAATCCTCCTGTTGCTTCTTCCCCGTCTCGCCTCTTCTCACCGCTTTAACAAAGATACGTTCCTGCTCGCGTTCTCCATACATGCAGCCCTGATCTTTCCTTTCGCCGTTTCCCATTGCAACTCCCTCCGCGTCGGTTGAACGCGTGGCAGAGCGCGATGAGCTGCCGCATGTACTCGTGCTTCATTGCTTCCTCACTCCTAGAGTCGTCTCAAAAGTCACCTGCTTCTGCATCCATCGTACACGTGTCAGAGCGCGATGAGCTGTTACAATTCCTCTATCTTCATTGTTTCCTCGCTCCTTGCCCTTGCCTCCATCCCTTCATTCTGTATCAGAGCGCGATGAGCTTCAGAGGGACCTGGAGGGGATGTGTTTGCAGCAGGTGGGGAGTGCCGGAGCCGAGGACGCCATGGCTCGCATGCAGGCCAGAAGGTGAGCTGCAAGTGTGTTTGTTTTGTTTTGTTTTGATTTTTTTTTTTTTAAGAAAAGATGGGTACTAAACGATCCTACTAGCAACAGGACTGCGTGTAACAGGTTGTTGTAACACGACTATATGAACAAAGCTGTTCAAAATATGGTCGGGAAGGGGAGGAAACCACTGTTCCTTTCAAATTTCGTTGTGGGTGGCCACTGTACTTGTTCTAAGTTAGGATCACCTCTCATTTTTTGTTTCTTGCGTTTCAGGGTGGCCAACTTGGAAGCGGAGCTTGCCACGTGTCGCCACACGATTGCGTCACTGGAGATGGAGATTGCAGACGTTCGGCATGACCTGCAGGACGCGGAGCAGAAGAAGGTGCGCGATGGACCCTCTTTTTTGGCCCTTTTTTTTTGTTTTGGTCCGTTTTTGTCTGTCATAATTGACGATCTGTTATGCCTTTCATCATCCTTCTCTGCCATGCCGTTTGCCTGTTGCTGGTTCTTGCAGGCAGGAGCAGCGGCAATGTGGAAAGAGGAGCACAGCAAGGTGTGTAATCCAATGGTTCATTGCATGACAGGGCTGCACATGGCTGGGAAGGGCAGGGCATGGCAGGGCATTGGAGTACATGGCATCGTATGGGACGGCATGGCATGAGGTGGCATGGTATGGGACGGCATGGCATGAGGTAGCATGGTATGGGACGGCATGGCATGAGGTGGCATGGTATGGGACGGCATGGCATGAGGTGGCATGGTATGGGACGGCATGGCATGAGGTGGCATGGCATGCTGTTGGCTGGTGCTGATGGTCCGTTCCATCCCATGCGGTGGAAAACAACTTTTCCAGCATAAGTCACGCCCACTCGTGACTCTGGAGCTGGATCAGCTGAGAACTGCCAAGGCGGAGGCAGATGCAGATGAGCGCTAGGGCACAACCCCCGCGCTAGGGCACAACCCCCGCGCTAGGGCACAACCCCCGCGCTAGGGCACAACCCCCGCGCTAGGGCACAACCCCCGCGCTAGGGCACAACCCCCGCGCTAGGGCACCACCTCTTGACCCTCTATGCCATCCGTTTCTTCCCACCGTTGGCCTCAACCCAGCGTTTTCCCCCCTCTCTCTTCGTTCCGACATGCTCCCTTTCCTGTTCCAGCGCACGGCAGCAGAGGAGGAGGTGCGGTTTTACCAGCGGCAGGCGGCAGCAGCACTGGAGCAGCGAGACCAAGTGACCCTCGAGCTGGAGCAGCTGAGAACGGCCAAGGCGGACGCAGAGGCGCGAGCTAAGGCGGAAATAGAGCAGCTGCGGCGGGAAAAGGCGAGTGCTGCGGAGAAAAGCCGAGCTGAGATTGAAAAGCTGATGAAGGAGAAGTGGGACGTGCTAGAGAGGGTGAAGGAGGCGGGTAGGCATGCTGCGACGCTGGCGAAGCAGCAGGAGCTGGCGGATGAAAAGATTGAGGAGGCGGAGAGGGGGAGGCGGGAGGCGGATAGGGGGCGGGAGGAGGCGGAGAGGGATCGGGAGGAGGAGAGGAGGGAGCGGGAGAGGGTGGAGAGGGAGAGGGAGGAGGAGCGGAGGGAGAGGGAGAGGGTGGAGAGGGAGAGGGAGGAGGAGAGGAGGGAGAGGGAGAGGGTGGAGAGGGAGGGGAAGGAGGAGGAAGGGAGGTTGAGGGAGGCGATCAGGAGGGAGAGAGAGGAGGGAGCGAGGTTGAAAGAGGAGGTGGGGAGACTGATGGAGGAAGTGGAGAGGAGGAGGAACGGTGCGAGGGAGTGGGAGGCGATGGGGAGGGAATCAGAGGGGCAGGTGACTCGTGCAAAGGCGGAAGCGGCATCGATAGCTGCGGCAGCTGCTGCTGCAGTGGAGGCAGAGCGAGAGAAAGGGGTGAGGGAGAGGGATGAGATGCAGAAACGACTGGTGGAAGTGCAGAGACAGTTGGAGAGAGAGCGTGAGGAGAGGAGGAGGAGGGGGGGAGGTGGAGGAGGAGAGGAAAGACCTGCAGGAACGCCTAGAAACGTGCTTCGAGAAGAGACCAACGAGCTTAGCAAGGAGTTTCTTTCTGGCAAAGACCCGTATGGGGCGTCTAGGGATCTGTACGGGATGGCTAGGGATCCGTATGCGGAGGAGCCGACGGAGGAGATGCTGTCCCAGGCGATGAGGGAGAAGGTGCAGGCGCTGGTGATGCTGGCCGCGGAGGAGGAGCGGCATTTGAGGGACTCACAGCTGGTGGGGAGTCTGAGGGAGACGATCGCTGGGCTCAATGCTACCCTGGGTCAGGTGAGAGCCTGGGTTTGTTGTGAGCCGGGGTAGGTAACTCAGAATGGTACGATCGAAGCAGGTGGGAAGCAACCGGGGCGGCGAGGGAGAAGGTGCAAGCGCTGGTGATGCTGGCCGCGGAGGAGGAGATGCACTTGCGGGACTCACAGATGGCGGGGAGCCTGAGAGAGACGATTGCTGGGCTGAATTCTACTCTGGGGCAGGTGAGAAATGTTGGGGTAGAGGAGGAGGTGAGAACTGGGGCAGGTGAGAACTGGGGCAGGTGAAAACTGGGGCAGGTGAAAACTGGGGCAGGTGAAAACTGGGGTAGGTATGAAGTGGGGCAGGTGTGAACTGGGGCAGGTGTGAACTGGGGCAGGTGGATTGAGTGGCGCAGCGGTGGAGGGAGGAGGTAATATTTCCTCTACGCTTGCTCTTGTTTTCACTACCTTCTCCCAGGTGACCGCCGAGAAGGTGAAGGCGTTGATGCAGCTGGCGGACACGGCAGCCGAGGTGCAGCAGCTGAGGGACGAGATGGCAGCGCTGCAGCAGGAAGTGCGGAAGCGAGACGAGATCATCGCCAGAGAGTGAGTTTTCCTCTTTGTGATGAAGAGACCAGGGTTTAGGGGGGACTATAAACAGCCAGCTGAGGGACGAGATGGCAGCGCTGCAGCAGGAAGTGCGGAAGCGAGACAAGATCATCGCCAGCGAGTGAGCCCATTTTTTAGAAACGTTTGAATTTGTTAGGTTTTTTTTTTTTTAAATTTATATATGAATTTTTTTTGCTGTTTTTTCCAGCTTGGAATCGAGGCAACGTCATTGCGAGGTAGTATTTTCCCTCCTAGCGCCCCTCCCCATACCTCCCCCTATCTCCTCCTCTCCCTATCTCCTTCTCCCCCTACCTCCTCTCCCTTCCTCTCCCTCTCAACTTCCCACCACTCCCCCCTTCCCCACCTGATAACCCAGCTCCCTCCCCTGGCAGAGTGCAGAGACAGCAGGGGTGTGGTCTGCCGGATCAGAGAGCACCATGATCCCCGCCCTCTGGTCCTCCTCGCCCTCTCACGACTTTGCAAGTACCCATCCTCTTTTCCCTTCCCCTTCCACGCTTTGCGCCTCCCCTCCACACCCTACCCAACCCAGCTCTCTCCCCTGGCAGAGTGCAGAAACTGCAGGAGTCTGGTCCGCAGGGTCAGAGAGCACCATGATTCCCGCCCTCTGGTCCTCCTCTCCTCGCCCTCCCATGATCTGCTTCCCTCCCTCTTTTGCCTCTCACTTTAAAAGCCGTCTTCTTTCCCTCCCCCCTCTTCTCTCCCCACCCCCACCCACCCACCTCCACCTCCCCCCCAGCTCCCTCCCCTGGCAGAGCGCGGAGACAGCAGGAGTCTGGTCCGCTGGTTCAGAGAGCACCATGATTCCCGCCCTCTGGTCCTCCTCGCCCTCTTACGACCAGTTTGACAGCAGCGCTAATTCGGACTATGGGATAGCAGGGGTGGGGGAGGGAGCAGGAGGCGGGGGAGAAGGGGGTGTGTACGGGGGCATGATAGCTATGGGAGGGGGATTGCAGGGGCTGTATGGGGCGGCAGGGGGAGGAGGCGGAGGAGGGGGAGGAGGGGGAGGAGGGGGAGGAGGGGGAGGAGGGGGAGGGATGGGGACGGGGGCTATTGACGTGCCACAGTATTCAATGCAGTATCAGAATCAGTATCAGAATCAGTATCAGATTCAGAATCAGAGTCACTTCAACAGCCGGTCGCCGGGTTTCGGGAGGAATTTCGTGCCTCCGCCTTCGATCAACGTGAGCCGGTCCCGACAAAGCTCCTTCCACTCTGAAAGCAGCTTCGGAATGGGCGGCGGCGGAGGAGGAGGAGGAGGGGGGGGAGGAGGAGGAGGAGGAGGAGGAGGGGGAGGAGGAGGAGCAGGCCCAGGGGCGGCACCAGCAGGATTCTCCATCTTTGGTCTCTTTCGGGGCGTCGGGGGGAGGGGGGGGGAGTGGGGGCTGGTGCAGGCGGAACTGGGGGGGGGGAGGAGGGGGAGGCGGAGGCGGAGGGGGGAGGAGGGGGAGGAGGGGGGATAGGGGGAGGAGGGGGAAGCGGGGGATCGGCGTATTTGACGAATGGGAGCAGCAGGGGGAGCACTCCTAGGGGCGAGATGGAGAGGGAGAGAGAGAGGGAGAGGGTGACACCGTCAGTGGTGGCGAGGCTGAGGGTGGATATAGCGGCACTAGAAGAGGCACTAGCGACGATTGAACAGATCGCTCAAACTTCATCTGAAATGCGCTCCTCCCTTGCTCAGGTGAGTGGCTGTACGGGGGAAAGATTGGGTTGGGTCTATGGCAAGAGGGTGACGCCTAGAGGGTGTGACGCCTAGAGGGTTACACCGTCAGTGGTGGCGAGGCTGAGGGTGGATATAGTGGCACTAGAGGAGGCACTAGCAACGATTGAGCAGATTGCTCAGACGTCAGCCGACATGCGCTCCTCCCTGGCTCAGGTGAGTGGCTGTACGGGGGAAAGATTGGGTTGGGCAACGATTGAGCAGATTGCTCAGACGTCAGCCGACATGCGCTCCTCCCTGGCTCAGGTGAGTGGCTGTACGGGGGAAAGATTGGGTTGGGCAACGATTGAGCAGATTGCTCAGACGTCAGCCGACATGCGCTCCTCCCTGGCTCAGGTGAGTGGTTGTCCTGTACTGTACGGGGGAGATAAGCCTGCCTGCCTTTCGCCGACAGGGTGATGCCTAGAGAGGGACGCCTAGAGGGAGAGAGAGAGAGGGTTACACCATCAGTGGTGGCGAGACCAAGGGTGGATACAGCGGCACTACAAGAGGCTTTGGCAACGATTGAGCAGATTGCTCAGACGTCAGCCGACATGCGCTCGTCCCTGGCCCAGGTGAGTTGCTGTACGAGGGTCATCCGACTTGCGTTGTTGTTGTTTTTTTTTTTTAGTGGAGGAGGCACAAGCAAGCATTGATCTGACTGTTTGTTTCCCCGAATTCTCTCCTCATGACTTTCTTTTCCTTAAAAACGTATCCCCCTTTACTTCCAACTGCAGGGCTTGGAGCAGATTCTTGCATGCAACAAAATCAAGGAGCCGAAGAAAACCGCTGCTAGGCCGACTTCCTCTCTCTTGCTCTTCTCACCATCCTCCAAGGCTCACTTTCAAGGGCAAAGAAAGATCAGCGGGCTTTCTTCCTCCTCCCCCTCTAGTCACTCCGGCCAGAACAGACAGGGCCATCTAGCAGCGAGCCATCTAGCTGACAGTGGGGCTGCTGCTGCTGCTATTACCACCCGTGATTCTAATGACACGGGTGCTATCACCAGCAGCGGCAGCAGCAGCAGCAGCAACAGCAGCGGCTTCGGGTTCTGCATCGAATGATTCGGCTATTGTTGCAGCGGGTACGGTTACCGCTTGTTTGGTTACCGCCACTACCACCACCACAACCACTACCACCGCCACTGCTGCTGGCGCAGCCAACATTGTCACGGAGCTAAATTTAGACAAGTCTTTTTGGGCCAAGTTAGAGTCAGTAGAGGAGGAAGCGCGGCAGATGAAGATAGTGTTTGGAGCTGCGGCACATTTGCCTATCAGTTGGAATGCAGGGGGGTCGGGAGGAGGGCGGATGGGCGGGGGAAGGCATGGGGTACCCGCGGAGAGGGCGGGAGAGGTTGTAGCCTCGGTTGGGCTGGAAATCGCTGAGTTTGCCCTCGTGGTGGTGGGGTTGCTGCGGCCTGTGCAGAAGGGTTTCTAGGTTTGGAAATTGGGGTAACTTGTGGGGGTTAAATACCGTAGCAGTGGTGGTTCAGTAAATGGCCCGCCCGGCCCATGCAGGTGCTTTTGGCCATGGTTTTGAATAGGCCGCCCTTTGGCAGCAGGGTAAATTGTGGAGTTTGCCCTTGCGGCAGCAGCAGCAGGATTGGCTCGCCTTGCTGGCACAGGCAGATACACCTGTATTTTGTTCAACTGACCACATATGGTAATATCTGACCCTAACAAAAGGTTCAACGATGTTATGGGCCAAATGCTTTATAAATGATTCTTTTCGAAAGTGTGAAACACTTTCTAAAAATAAAGACTGTGAAAGCACAGCTGACTGTAGTGAAGCAAGGCAACCCAATTAAAAGGAAGCACGTTGCCTTGCAATAACCAGAAAGCAAGCTTTCTCAATGTGCGAGCTATTGAGTCTCTGCTGTTTTGCTTATGTGTTCCAGGGCTGGTCATATGAGAGCAACTAAGAATGGGAGTGATCTTGCTTGGTGCAGGACACATCAACTTGGCATGAAGATATCAACCAACTATCACACTTCACTAGTCAGGCTGTTCTTATAGAGAGGATAGTGAAAACAGAGGCCTACAGAAGTGCAAAACATGTGCAAAATTGTAACATCTAAGGGAGCAGGATAGCAGCCACTGACCACCCCTTCGGAAGTAAATTACGGTAGGTAAGTGTTTTTCCTAGTATGATTTGCCGCAGTGAATCAGACTGCCTGCGCCTAGGAACAAGCCAAACACAGCTGCACTCCCCAATGTGGTCTGGCCAATGTACCGAACCTTGAGCAGGCCCGGGACCTGGCAGATTCGGCAGTGGGATGGGAAACATGGGACGGGGGCATGAGACAGGAGGCAATGTGGTTGCAGACTGCTATCCGTGTTTGAGATTTATGGAAATTCGGTTACAGGGTGCTATCGTTCCATCTTCATAAATGGAACGTCCAGAACAGGGGATAGTGGAGAATGAAGAACGGGTTAATAGAGGAGGTGGACAGGGGAGAAGGAGGGTTGGGGGGGGAGATTTTTGAGGCGCCTCAAAAATCGCCTCAAGAACGGGATAATAGGGGAGGTGGACAGCAGGGAAGGGGGGTTGGGGAGTGAGGGGTGAGAGAGGGTTGGGTGCGGGTTGGGGGAGGAGAGTGGGGTTGGGGGAGTGGAAAGGGCGCACTCGAATGGAAGTGAGAGAGGAGAATGTGGAAGGTGCCAAGGGCTGACAAAGAAGGAGCAAGGCCAGGCTCTTGAATATTAACGCATGGGGTGAAGGGAGTGAAAAGGGCGCACTCGAATGGAAGCAGGGAAAGTGAGAGAGGAGAATGTGGAAGGTTCTAAGGGCTGACCGAGAAGGAGAACGGCCAGGCTCTTGAATATAGAGCAGGGGCACAAACTGGCTCCCATGAAGCTTCATTCGTCCCCCATACTAAGTTATCCCCCATGTAAATTCCATCCCCCATATGCAGTTTTTTTGTATCACATATACGAGTCATCTTGAAAACGAACACCTTGCTCGTGACGTACCTTGTATCTGAACGCTTCGTATGTTCCGTACATGGCTCCTGCAAGGAATCGCGAGAAGGGGAGGAGATGTGAGACAAGAGTAAGGGAAGCGAAGAGAAGAGAAGCGAGGAAAAGAGCACTTGTATCTGAACGCTTCGATGTCCCGTACATGGCTCTTGCATGGAATCGTGAGGGAAATGCGAGGAGATGTGAGACAAGAGGAAGGAAAGAGAAGGCAAGAGAAGAGACGAGAAGAGGAGGGGAAAAGAGAAAGGAAGAGAAGAGAAGAGAGGCTTCTCACCAATCGCGCCGCCAACTGCGCCGCCGACGGCAACTCCCGCAATGACCCGGTTCATGCACCGATCCATGTCTGCTGGTATGCGCTGGTACGTACTGGTGCGTTCTGGTACGTGGTGGTACGTGGTAGTACCTAAAGATACGTGCTGGTATGTGCTAACGATATAACCAAGGGTTATTGGGGAGGTAATAACCGGGGGGTAGGCGACGGCTGACGGCGTCAGCGACTAAATCTGGGCTGGGAAATCCTAGAATACGGCTGGACGAGATTTCACGAGGTTTCACGAGGAGACGCGCGTCGAAGGAGTCGATCGCTACGAGCAACTTGTCAGTCGAGCCGAATCGAGCTCCGCACCGCACGACGTATAAGGCGGGATCTGACCTCGTTTCAACTAACACGCGACATTCGACGATTTCCTTAAAAAAAAAAAACGTGAAAATCGGTGTCGTTGATTTGAGCTCGAAAGGCCGATAAGCTTGTGTGGCGTACAGCCGGTTTGTATCGAGGCTACGAAAAGCAACATACGATACAAGGCGTAGGAATCTAAGACTACAAAGCGTGGCCAGATTATGATCCCCAGGTAAGCTCGTAGTCTAGTGTTGAAGCCAGCCTTTCTATGGTGCGGAGGACAGCTGGTATTCTAGTCTTCACTGAAGATAGTATATTCGAGGGCGTATTCCACACATGAATCAAGATGGTTCGAGGGCGTATTTGACACATGAATCAGGATGGCTCAACCATCCAGATCATTGGAGGTTGATTCGTCTAAACGAGCCCCGTAGGGTCTAGCTCTCGTTTTGGGTTGCATGTCACAATCATGCAAGAATAGCTCCTACCGAGCTGGAAGCAGTTAAAACTGTTTATATTGACACCCGGTTGGTGATAGATTTCTGCTTTGTGCCACATACCGAGTTCAATAATAACGGGAAATTGCTCAGCACCAAGCCAAGCCAGCCTCCTTTCCTTCAATGGTAACCAAAATTTAATGCCAACTAGGTCTCCTAAAAAATAGGTCTTTAATCTCCTAGTCCCAAAAAAATCCGCTATGGCTCATCCGTTATCCGATGCCGCTGTCCCCTTGGATTTTGCGGACGCGGATCCGTTTAGTTCCGAAGACGCTGACTTTGCTCAAGCCTTAGAGGACGACCTTTGGAACGGAGACGAGGAATCTAATAGCGAGGATGAAGAAAACGGAGACGACGGTTGTGGTAAAGATCCGGGATTCGAAGACGGATCGGACGGTGATGCGGATGACGCGGACAGATCTGACGGCGAGGGTGAGAGAGATCTTGAACGGGGTGAACGGAAGCGAGGAACCTTGAGGGTGAGTTACCATTTGTACAATTTGTAGCACGAACTTTGTTGGTTATTTATGAATTCGTTACTACTCGGTCTTCATTTTTTTCTCGCTTAAATTTCTGCTTTCGTTTTTCTTGCGCTACTTGTCGTTTATCGATTTGCAGGATATCGACGTTTGTGCGGCTGACGACAACAATAACGAGACATTCCATAACAAATCGGACAGCAATTCCGGCGACGAGGAAAGCTGCAGGTCGCAGAAGAAGAGGCGGATGGGCGAAGAAGAAAGCGACGAAGAAAGCCAGCCAACAATTTCTACCGGCCCCTCGGAATTGGAAATTTCGAAGCCTGCGATTCATTTTGGAGACCCGCAATTCACGGGGAGTCTCGGGCTGCTTCCGCCGGAGCTGTACCACCACGTCCTTAAATTCCTGTCCGCGGATGTAAGCTAAGGGAGAGGGAGAGGGGGAGGAGGGGCTGGGTGAGGTTGAATGCGGTTGTGGGTGGGGGGAAGGGAGGACGTGGAAGAAGGGACGTTGCTGGGAGCCGCACCACCACGTCCTCAAGTTCCTTTCCGCGGATGTGAGTAGGCGAGCGCGGCGCAGGTGAAGGGGGTTGGGGTGGAAAAGGGGGTGCGCGGTGTGGGAGGAGGGAGGAGGGGCCTTGCTGAAGCAGTACCGACACGTTCTTAGGTTCCTGTTCGCGAAAGTAAGTAACGGGGAGCGGGGAGCGGGAAGCGGGGAGCGGGGAGCGGGGAGCGGGGAGCGGGGAGCGGGGAGCGGGGAGCGGGGAGCGGGGAAAAGTGGTTGGGGTGGAACGGGGGGTGTGGGGAGGGGGGAGGGAGGGGGCTTGCTGAAGCTGTACCGCCACGTCCGCACGTTCGCTTCCGTGGATGCAATCAGGGGGGAGATGATTACTGTGCTCACTTCTCCACTCTCCCCCACCCATCTCATTTATCGTACCAGGACCTGTCAATGTGTGCGTGTGTGTGTCGCTACCTCCGCATGGCATCATCTCAAGTATCTTTTGGCGCCGAGCCTACTTCATCAGACGGGGGCCCAACCACCTCTTCTCGCTCCCCCTCCACCCCCACTCCCCCTGCGCCTCCGTGCCCTTGTGTCCCCCCTCCCCTCCCCGCTTTCCCCATCTCCCCCCCAGGACCTGTCGGTGTGTGCGTGTGTGTGTCGCTACCTCCGCGCAGCATCTTCTGAGAAGACTCTTTGGCGCCGAGCCTACTGCATCCGATGGGACCCCCCTCTCCCTCCTCCCCTCTACCCCGGTCCCCCACTCACTCCCCATGCGCCTCCTGCCATTGTGTCTCCCCTCCCTCACCCCTCACAGGACCTGTCGGTGTGTGCGTGTGTGTGTCGCTACCTCCGCACAGCATCATGCGAGGAGACTCTCTGGCGCCGAGCCTACTGCATCCGATGGGGGCCCCCTCCCCCTCCTCCGCCCTCCTCCACCCGCTCTGCCTTGGACGGACGAGGCGGGTCAGGGGCAATGGGTGGAGGGGGAGGGGGAGGGGGAGGGGAAAGGGAAGGGGAAGGAGGAAGTGGTGGGGGAGGAGGAGGCGGAGCAGCAGGAGCGCAAGTACGCTGCCACTGGAAACGGCTATACTTTGAGGTGCGCTTTTAGCCATTTGCGTCTTGAACTGAACCAGCTGTTTTCACACACGCTACTTGTGCTGCACCTCTTTCCGTGTCCCCCTTTGTTCATCCTCCCCCTCTTTCTCCCCCTCCCGTGTTATCCACTTTCTGTCTCAGAGGGACAGAGGCGAAATGAAGGAGTTTGTAGCCGACTCGCCACAGGACTTGCGGGGATTTTATGCCCAGCTGCAGGCAGCAAAGAGAAACCTGGTGCCGCGGCGCGACCAGGTGTACGATGAGCTGGTCCACGTCACTTCTGACCTGGCGCGAGCTGTTGCGGAGTGGCGCCAGCAGAACAAGCTGCCGGAGAGGGTGGAGGAAGCGCATCGGTGCACTGGAGGGAACTGCACTTTCCACCGCATTGAGAACGTGTTTTTGTGCGAGAAGACAGGCAGGGCGCATGGTGAGTGGGTGGGATGCATGGAGCATAGTGGGGTGGGACACATTGCCTGCCGGAGAGGGTGGAGGAAGCGCATCGGTGCACTGGTGGGAACTGCATGCTTCAGCGCATTTAGAATGTGTTCCTGTGCGAGAAAACAGGCAGGACGCATGGTGAGTGGGGAGTGGGGCGCATGGTGAGTGGGTGTGGCTGGGTGCATGGGGAGTGAGTGCAGCGGGGGAAACTGCACTTTCCACCGTATTGAGAACGTGTTCCTGTGCGAGAAGACTGGCAGGGTGCATGGTGAGTGTTGGAGAAACGAGTCTAGGTATGTGTCTGTTAGAGAGTGGCGCCAAAAGAACCAACAAGCTGCCGGAGAGGGTGGTGGAGGAAGCGCATCGGTGCACTGGTGGGAATTGCACGCTTCACTGCATTGAGAACGTTTTCTTGTGCGAGAAAACGGGCCGGGCACATTGTGAGTGGGTGGGGTCGGGGCGCATGGGGAGTGAGTGGGGAGTGAGTGGGGAGTGGGGTGCAGGGCAAGTTCCGAGAAAACATAATATACACATCGGTGGTGGAGAGGGTGTAGGAAGCGCATCGGTGCAGCGGCGGGAACTGCACGTTTTTATATGCAAGAAAAGAGGCCGGGCGCATGATGTGTGTGTGGGTGGAGCACATGGGACGAGCTGAGCAGTGTAGACAGCAGGTGGACGAGCTTTAACACGCACTTGATGGTACCAGTTTTGCCCTGGAAAAACAATTGCCAATCTGATTGGTGCAAGTAGGTGACTGTCGGAAGCTGTTGAAACGATTTGCAGTATCTAGGTTGAGCATGACGAAACACCCCACAGACATGCAAGATCGTCGCAATAACTTGTGACAGTTATCCGCTTGCACTTATATCAGCCTGGTCACTACTGTTCTGGAGTGTGTCTGGCGGCATCAAGTGCTTGTTGAAGCTCATCCACCTGCTGCCTGCACTCCTTGTGCACCTTCTCTAACTCTTTTTGCTTTCACGTAAGTAGAGAGTTCATTACCATTACCATTATCACTACCATTACCAACGATTGCTATTACCACTATCATGTCATTACTATTACCATATCACTACCATTACGAATACCGTTACCATTACCATTACCACAACCATTACCACCACTATTACCATTATCATTACTAGTATCACTGCCATTACCACTACCATTACCTTTCCATTACCACTACCATTCCCATTACCACTACCACTATCATTACCATTACCATTACCATTACAATTACCATTACCATTACCATTACAATTACCATTACCATTACAATTACCATTACCATTACCATTACCATTACCACTTCTATTACCATTATCATTATCAGTTACATTACCATTACTTTTACCATTACCACTACCATTGCCAGTATTATTACCATTACTTTTACCATTACCACTACCATTGCCAGTATTATTACCATTACCATTACCACTACCACTATCATTACCATTACCATTACCACTACCATTACTGCTACCATTACAATTACCATTACCACGCTACCATTACCATTACTATTACTATTACCATTACCATTACCATTACCATTATCATTACCACTACCATTACCATTACCATTACCACTACCATTACCATTACCATTATCATTACCATTACCATTACCATTACCATTGCCACTATCAATTTCATTACCATTACCATTACCACTACCATTACCATTATCATTACCATTACCACTACCATTACCATTATCATTACCATTACCAGTACGATTACCAACCAATACCATTACCATTACCATTATCAATTTCATATAGGAAGTGTAGGCGTTTCAGCAAACACTTGGCTTTTTCAGAGTGTATTTGAGAGCACCAGGTGCTTTCTGAAGCCCATCCAACTGCTGCCTGCATTCCTTGTGCACCTTCTCTAATTCCTTTTGCTTTCATTGAAGTAAGGAGTTCAGATAGGAAGTGGAGGTGTTTCAGAAAACACTTGGCGCTTTTAGAATGTACCTGGCTGCACCCGGTGTCTGCTGAAGCTCATCATCCACCTTTCCCCACTCCCTTCGTCGCCAGTGTATGATGACAACTGTGCAGAACTCCTAGAGGATGCAGAGAGCCAGATGCTTGTGTGTGCTATTAGCCTACTCCCTTACATGCCTCCGTTGCCATACCTACCTTTGTCCTTATCTCCCATCTGACCAACCCAGTGTGTGACGACAACTGTGCGGAGCTGCTAGAGGACGCAGAGAGCCAGATGCTCGTGTGTGCAATCAGTGGGCGGTGTGTGGATCGCATGCTCAGTCCCCAAGAGGAGTTCGACCACCAGAGGGTGAGTGGGTGTGTGTGCGTGGTGTGTATGTATTGTGTTGTGTGCATGTGTGTGTGTATGTTTGCTTTTGTGTGCAATCAGTGGGCGGTGTGTGGATCGCATGCTCAGTCCCCAAGAGGAGTTTGACCACCAGAGGGTGAGTGGGCGTGTGGTTACCACCAGAGGGTGAGTGGGCGTGTGGTTACCACCAGAGGGTGAGTGGGCGTGTGGTTACCACCAGAGGGTGAGTGGGCGTGTGGTTACCACCAGAGGGTGAGTGGGCTCATGGTTACCACCAGAGGGTGAGTGGGCTCATGGTTACCACCAGAGGGTGAGTGGGCTCATGGTTACCACCAGAGAGTGAGTGGGCTCATGGTTACCACCAGAGGGTGAGTGGGCTCATGGTTACCTTGCTTGTCTAATGGGCGTGAGCGTGCTGATTCTATGGTGCGCGCGCATCCTCTCTCATCCACTTCACCATATGTGACTGCATCGCTTTTTTTTTTTTTTTTTTTGAGCTCTCATTCAACCATCGCTTGACTATATCGCAGGCGGCAGAAGAGGCAGCATCCACTTGCCAGCCGGAGGAGCTGCAGGAACCCTTTATGGGTGCGGGGAGGTTTGGTGAGTGGGACATTCTTGTAGCAATCTTTTGTTTGTGTTGCGTTTGTGTTGGGCTTTTTATGAAAGGAAGTGTTTCTACATATTTTCGTTTTGTAGTGCATATATTCTTGTAGATATATATATATATATATATGTACATATATTTTGTATTCTGCACCTATATATATATATATTTATGTACATATATTTGTATTCTGCACCTTTCTGCAGGGCGGGCATTTGTGGCAGGGTATTACTCCAGCAGTGAGAGGGACCTGCATGAGAAGCAATGGTAGGCATGGAATGGCATGGGATGGGGTGGTATGGCACAGCATGGCACAGCTTGGGCGCTGCATGGCACGACATGGCACACTGTGTGTAATCTGGAGTCTTACTTGCTGGGAGTGGTTCGAATCAGCTTTTCGCTTCACTCTTCCAAGAATGTGTTTTGAGTCGACTCAAAACACACCTTTTGAGTCGACTCAAAACACACCTTTTGAGTTGACTCAAAACACGACATGGCACACTGTGTGTCGTCTGGAGTCTTACTTGCCGGGAGTGGTTTCAGCTTTTCGCATCTCTTCCAAAAAAAACTAAAGCACTTCTCGTTTCCTTTTTCCTTGCCCTCATGCCAGGTCGCTTTGCGGCTTCTAGCTTTCCCTTCGGCTCCTTGTTTGGGCCGGAAAAAAGGTACTTCAAAGGCTGCCCGGAAGGAGGTGTTTCAAGGCTGCCCGGGAGAAGGTGTTTCAAGGGCTTCCTGTGGATTCCAGTTCCAGATGTTTCATGGCCTGGGAAGGAGGTGCAGGTTCGATACCTCAATGTTCACATGTGGCGACATTTGAGTCGGGCATCTATGGCAAATTGATTGATTGATGTAATGTGTGTGGGCAATATAGACAGCACCATAGCCTGCCATATGCTAGTGATAGCCATCGAGCAGCGCAGCAATAGATTAAGCCTTTACAATGTTGAGCCCTTGTGATGTGTTTTGGTATTATCCTAGAGAGTGTAGTTGTCTATACTTGAACGGTTGTACTGTAGCTACCTACAGTTGTATGGTTTTGACATTTCTTTCACTCAAATTGCTTTCATGGTGTTACAGGGCTAAGTGCTATACCAACATCTCAACTGTTCGAAACAAGAAAGCAAAGGAAACAATATGCCAACTCCTATCAACCATGCCTTGGAAGTTAGAAATCTAACGTCTCATGCGTACCCTGCAATTGCAACTAGCATGCCTGCCATGCCATGATGCCATCCTAAAAGCTACCATCCTGCCACCCTGCCGCCTGCCACCCTGCCATGCCAGCCACCTTCCCATAGCCTTCCAGGGAGGTACCCAGCCTCGCTGTAGCAGGTGGGGAGGTCCATTATCGAGGCGTGGATGAATCGAATTTCATGCTTTCAAGCACGAGCTTTCCTCTTGATTTGCTTGACTCATGAACCTGAACTGAACTTGCTGCTCCTGCAGAACATGCCGCCAAAAAAACCTAAGAAGGTTTTCCCAAGCATGCACGGCTTGACTACCGTACCTTGACTTGCTTGCCCACACACCCAACGTGCCCATTGCACGCCGGCCAGCGATGACTGCTGCTGCTCCTGCAGCTGCTGCCTGTGCCTGCCCTAATGAAATGCTGCAAGGCCACCTGATGCATGCAACATGCCGATGCCAACCCTGCTGTTCCGTACTAATTCTGAGACGCCTAAAAAATCAACCCTGCAGCCCTGCTGTTCCGTACTACACAGCAGGGTGCAATGTTGGACCTCTCAACACAGCAACATGTTCCTCTCTCTACCATGTTGGACCTTCTCCTTCTCTTGATACCGGAAGATTGTTTCTGAGGGCAAGGCAGACGAATGAATGCACTATGGGGCTCCTCTCTCATCAGCTCTGCTTCAACATGTTATGTTCAAACATGAGGCACACTTCCAACCAAATCACAATCTTTTCATCTGCCCAGGTGGAGGCTTCATGGAGATTTTCACCTGCCCAGCGCCTGCTGCAGCTGCAGCACCTGGGCGCGTTGGTCAGGTGGGAGCGCGTTCACCTGCTCAGGTGTTAGGCTCATCACCTGAGCCAGGAGGGCTTTCTGTTGCTCCACGTCCAATACCGGCTGGGGCGGGGAGAAAGGGGGAGAGAGATGAAAGGGGAGGAAAGAGAATGAAGATAAAGAGAAGGAGAACCGGGAATATGAGGAGGCAAGAGGAAGAGAGGACGAGTGTGATCTAGGAGGGCCTTCTGTTGCTCCACGTCCAATACCGGCTGGTGGGGGCGGGGGGGGGGGGGGGGGGGGGGGGGGGGAGGAACGGGGAAGAGGGATTCAAGGGAAAGAATGCGAGGAGAACAGATGGCCCACACCACACACGTGACATGCATAAAAGATTAAAAAAAGGAAAGAAAGTCCATTTACGACTTTTGAGACGTCTCTTGAGACGTCTTTTGAGACGTCTCAGAATGCGAGGTGAACGGATGGCCCACACCACACACGTGACATGCATAAAAGATTAAAAAAGGAAAGAAAGTCCATTTACAACTTTCCACATTGAGCCTCACCTCAGGAGCAGCAGGAGCAGCAGCTGGTGATGGCAGCGGCGGCTCTACCATCCCTCCCCTTCCATATCCTCCCCCACCTCCCCCTCCCATCCCTCCCCCAGGCCCATACCCTGGCCCACCCCCCATCCCTCTCAGCCCCCCTGCGCCCATGCCCCCCATCTCCCCTCCCCTCATCTCCCCTCCCCTCATCTCCCCTCCCCTCGCCCCCCTCCCCATTCCCCTCAAGGGTCCCCCTGTTGGGGCTTCCAGGTAGCCCCCCCACCCCCAGGCGCTGCTGCAGGGGCAGCAGCGGGGGGAGGATGGGGGGGAAGCGGGGGCGCGTCTAGGGAGTACATAGGGCCGTCTGGGGGGAGGGGGGGAGTGGGGCGGTGTGGGGGAACCGGTTGGTGCTGCCAGTGCGGGCGAGGGGGCATTTGCTGCTGCTGCTGGGGTGGTGGCTCCTGGTCCTGCAGTCAGGAGAGTGAAAGAAAGAAAATGGGGAGAGTCACCACCACGGCTGAGAAAATGGGAAAGAAAGAAAATGGGGAGAGATTCTTGGTGAAACTCGGTGGCTTGGAGGCACCACCACGGCTGAGTCTCGGGCAAATTTTAAACGACTGGAACGGAGAAATGAAATGGTGATTTTCTGTGAGTTGGCTCAAAAATAGTCTCAGACAAAATCTAAAACCTGGGAAGGAGAAGTAAAGTAAATAGCCACGTGTAGAGAGGGTGTTTTTGAGACGTCTCAAAAATAGGCAAAATCTAGAACCTGGGAAGGAAAAGTAAAATGGTAAATAGCCACGTGTAGAGAGGGTGTTTTTGAGACGTCTCAAAAGTAGTCTCAGGCAAAATCTAAAACCTGGGAAGGAGAAGTAAAATGGTAAATTCAGCTGGAAAGCACAGAACATCTAGGGAGGAGGGAGGTTGCAGAATGTTGACAGGGGAAGCAAGAGACGAGTACCATGTATTGTGGCTGGCCATAGGGGTCCATAGGAGGCTGCCCTTGGTCCTGCTTCAACCAAAGAACAAACACACACATGGACAGATACACATGTGCACACACACACAGATGCAATTTAGGAGGACACTTATACCCATGAGTGCATGGACACGTGCCATGAGTGCCCCACTTCACAGGGTTTAGCCACATGCCCGTCTAATCACGTGTGCACGATTGCACGAATGGGAACGTATGAGAAGAAAAGCAACGGCGTTTGTTTTTTAGGCGCCTCAAAAGAGAAAAAGCCATGACGTTTGATTGACATGAATGAGCATCAGCAGTTGGCACATGCAGGGAGTTTTTGAGAATTCTCAAAAACTCCCATAAGCATGAATGAGCATCAGCGATTGGCACAGGGAACGAATGACACGTGTATAGCCAGGATTCGATTAGCCGACAAAACTCTCTACAGGAATGCTGTCATGTCAGTGCATTTCACTGCGTCTCTGCATCTCTGCACAACAATACGATCAAGAAGGGGGAAAAACAGAAAACAAAAAAAAGAAAAGAACAGAAAAGAAAAGAGGATCAAGTCAAATCTCTCTAGCTCACGCAGATTCGCACTGTTCCTTACCTGGTAGGGGTGGGGCCGACCATACCCCCCTCTCCCCCTCATCTCCTGCTGTCTCCCCTGGTGTGGGGGAGGGGGTCCTTGTGGGAGAGGCGGACCCCCTTGTGGACGCTGAATTGGGGGGAAAGGTTGGGGGGAGGAGGAGAGGGATGGAGAGGGGTGGAGAAGGGGGCGTGTCTGTGTGTGCGACTCTCCCCCTCATCTCCTGCTGTTGCCCGTGGTGCGGGGGAGGGGGTCCCTTGTGGGAGAGGCGGACCCCCTTGTGGACGCTGAATTGGGGGGAAAGGTTGGGGGGAGGAGGAGAGGGGGGAGAAGAAGGGGGAAGGGAAGGGAGAGGGAGGGGAAGAGAGGGGAAGGGAGGAAAAGCGATGAGAGGGGGAGAGAGGGGAGTAGAAGCGATAATAAGGGGAATGAGGGGATAAGAGGGAGAGAGAGGGGAAGAGAGGGGGAGAGTGGGGAGGAGAAGGGGAAAGCGGGGACAAGAGAGGGCGAGAAGGGAGGCTAGGGGATAGGGGAGGAGAGAAGGGGATGGGTGGAGAAAAGAGATCGTGGGATGAGCTGAGAGAGGCGATACAGAGACCAAACTAAGAAAAATCGAGACGAGACATGCACGGAAAGACAGAGAGAGGGGGGAGTGAGGAGAGGAAAAGGCGGGGTTGACTTTTGAGTCGACTCAAAGGTCGACATGCACGGAAAGACAGAGAGAGGGGAGTGAGGAGAGGAAAAGGCGGGGGAAGCATTGGGGGGACAGGAGGTGGAAATGGAAGGGAAAAAACTGCGCACCTGTTGAGATGAGGGGGCTGGCGGTGGTTGTGGTGCGGGCTCTGGAGCTGCCTGCAGTGCAGAGAAACCGACACAGATAAGCAAAGAGGCAGCAACGAGAACAGAGCAAGGAGGAATGTCAAGACGAAGGTGGAAGAAGAAGGTTGAAGTGACTTGAAAAAGCTAAGGAAAGAAATAAAACACCCAGTAAAGATATAGGAGGATTATTGTTGAGGCGTTTCAGTTCAAAAGACACTTTGTTCAGCTTAAGGGTGGAATCAACTTCCACAGTATCACCCTGTAAACTCACAGGGCCAGTGGCCTTGACCATTCCCAGCATCACTTGGGCCTGCACACGGCATGGGATGCACACGCAGATGAATCCATGCATGTATGGCGTGGTATGGCATGGGATGGGATGCACATGCAGTGATGCACACACAGTCATGAGGAGATGGATGTGAGGAGACGGATGTGAGGAGATGGATGTGAGGAGATGGATGTGAGGAGATGGATGTGAGGAGATGGATGTGAGGAGATGAAAGATGAGGTGCCTCTCATGTATGCAGATCCTCTGACATTTTACTTGCTTAAGCCTGAACCTAAGCTGCTGCTCACTGGAAAATGTCAGTGGATGCGAGAAGATGAAAGATAAGGTGCCTCAAAAGATAAGGTGCCTCTCATGTATGTGTCAGCATCTTGAAATTACCTAATAAAGAAGGAATTACTTGGAACAAGCCTTTGGCCAGCTGAGGGTGCTCCACCAGAATGGCCCGCGCTTGTAAGGCGCCTAAAAAACGAAGAGGGCTTTACCAAAAAAGACTTCAACAAAAGGAACAGGCCTTACTTGAAACAGGCCTTTGGCCAGCTGCGGGTGCTCCACCAGAATGGCCCGCGCTTGTGACCGATTGGTCTGAATCAGCACCTGGGGAGTGGAGGGTAGAGAAAGAGGGGTTAGGGGGAAGAGGGGTTAAAGGGGAAGAGGGGTTAAGGGGGGAGAGAGAGGACAGGCAGAGAGAACAGAGGGTAAGTGGGCCGAGAGCACTGAGGGTTTTCCAACAGCATGGCACGTGCTTGCGACCGGTTGGTCTGAATCAATCAACATCTGGGGGTAGTAGGAGGGTAGAGGAGAGAGGGAGTGATTAGGGTAGAAAGAGGGTACAAGAGAGGAGAGAGAGAGGGTTAAGGGCATAAGGGAAAGCAAGAGAGGGAAGACACTGATAGAAGCCTTTCTCAAAAGTACAGGAAAAGGAAACAATGCCTTGCTAAAAGAGAAGGATAGGCATCATCATAACCATAGATAATATTCTGCATAAGCAGCAGCAGCAGCAGCAGCAGCAGCAGCAGCAGCAGCAGCAGCAGCAGCAGCAGCAGCAGCAGCAGCAGCAGCAGCAGCAGCAGCAGCAGCAGCAGCAGCAGCAGCAGCAGCAGCAGCAGCAGCAGCAGCAGCAGCAGCGGCAGCAGCGGCAGCAGCGGCAGCAGCGGCAGCATACCTTCATCTGCGCCAACAGGTCATATAGTTGCTGCTTGGACATCCCTGCAAGCTGATTGGTCAACGGGTCTGCTGACTCAGCATCCCCACCTCCCGGCGTCGCCATATCTCCCTTCCTTGGCTTCCTCACCACTACCGGTGGTGGCGCTCCCAGCGCTTGTGCTACAAAGAAAGCTGCTTCTATCGCAGCAGGAAACCCAATGGGCTGAGTGAGAGACGGATACGATTGCTGGGATAACGAGGGGTCTGGTTGAGGGGAGCGGCGCTGCTGCTGCTGCTGGTAGGGGTACCGGCCGGAATGCTGCTGTTCCTGTTGCTGTTGCTGTTGCTGTTGCTGCTGTTGAGCGGACCCTGAAGCCCACACATGCACGGGGACATGACGCAACAGGACATTGAAAAGGAGCCGGGTAAGTCAAAGTGAGAAGAAAACATTCGCCAAAAAAAAAAAAAAAAAGGCAACCACAAATATTCAGCAACCAAACCGACTGGGACTGAGAATTTTACCGTATCCTTGAGATCCTGGTGCGGTAGGTCCTCCTTTTCCCTGCCCACATCAACAACCAAAAGCTCAGCTCAGCCTTTTCCCCTCAGATCAAGACTCAAAAAGAGGTAAATACACACAAAGCACGGCACTGAAGAAGACGCCAGGCAACCAACCACACTGCCGTACATTTTCTCGGCGTCCGCTAGTCGAATTTTCAGGGCAAGCTAAGACAAGAGTGAGGGAAAACAGGACCTGACAGTACCGTTTGCTGGCCGCTCTTGTCGCTCTCAGCAAAGTCAACCCTGAGCTGCCGGCCGTTGATGTCGTAGCCGTTGAGATTCCGCCGCGCGCTCTGTGCTGTCTCCTCGTCCCTGTACTCGCAAAAGCCGTACCCCTTGGGCTTGCCGCTCTCCCTATCCGTCACCAGCCTGAATGCAGCCAGGCAGGTAAGCAGGCAGGGAGCAGGCAGGCGGGCAGGAAGCACAAGGAAAACGGGCAGGCAAGCGGGCAGACGAGCAGAAAAGCAGGCGGGCAAGCGGGCAGGCAAAATGGGCAGGCAAACTTTTGACTTGAAATCAGCTTGTTCTGCACTGCAGCATGCTCTGTGCTGTCTCCTCGTCTCTGTACTCGCAGAAGCCGTACCCCTTGGGCTTGCCGCTCTCCCTGTCTGTCACCAGCCTGGATGCATGCAGCCAGGCGAGCAGTTTAGCAGGCAGACAAGCGGCCAAGCGAGCAGGCAGTCAGTCAGGCAGGCAGGCGAGCGGGTAGGCAAGCGATCGGGCGAGCAGGAAGGGAAAACGGGAAGCAAGCGAGCGGAGGAGCAGGTAGGCGGGCAGGCAGGTAGAGAAGAAGCAGGAACGCGGAGAGAAGACACAGGGCGGGAGCAGGTGCCGAGGCGGGAGACAAGACACAACCGATGGCAGGATGGAAGCAGCAGCACGACCAGAACTAATCAATCCTGTTGGTGCGCACATGCGCTTGCACAGGCGAGCTAGGCACGAGGACAAAGATTGCAAGCTCTCTTGCGTGTGTGTGTACCGGTGAGATACTTCTGCTGTGTTCCCCGGGGATTTAAAAGTCACTGTTCATGATTGCTGGAGACATGGTACTCTTAAAATCCCGGTTATTCATTACCCTACCCAGATCGAAAATCGCAAGCACATGACGCTGGTCGAACCAGTCTGGTCCATGTATGCCAGAGCGTGTGCAAGTTCCAAGTCGAAACTAAGGTCCATTTCCCAGCTGAAGTGCGGAAGGCCTTAGTATTCCTTCTTTTTCTGCGGCCAGACAATTCAAACCCTCTGTTCAGGTCGCCGGCTGTTGTGATTTTTGCTCTCTTCGTTTACACTGGAGCTTCTTTTCAGTGACGTCAACTCCAAGCAAGAGTACATACAATAATGATACAAACAGGGAACACTGGAGGAACACGAAGCACCGAAACCATACAGACAAATAGCTTGCACGATCGCGAAGATCGGACGGTCCTGCTTGCACATACCGAAAGGAAACCACGGGCCCGACCTCCTCACAGATCTGACGCAGCTGTTCCTCGGTAGTATCGTAAGGGATGTTGCCGACTGCTATCACAAACGAACGGCTTAGATTCACATGGATCGCAAACGGAAGTGATCACGAAAAGAAGGGAATACCCGAAGTGCATTTTAGGTATTCTGCTCAAAAGACAGCGTACTCACCAAAGACACACCTAGGCGAGCGCAACATGGATAGGCGAACGGCGAAAATTACGGGAACTAGAACCCTACGTTGCAGAGCCAACCCTAATCTGTTGACGGCAATCCCTAGGTTGTGGTTGCAGTTGTGAAGCTTTCCCAGCTTCAACTGCACTGCGCGGGAACAGACATCCGAGATGCTTATAACTCGTTTCAGACTCACTCGCTAGTTGAGAAGGTTGATGCGTACGAGTTCCTCGGAAAGAATGTTTACATGTGTGAGTCTGAGCTGCTAATTCTGACAACGAATCAATGGCTGATGTACCATAGAAGAAATGCTTATTCGGAGTCAGGGTTCCCCTTCACGGCTCAAAGGTAGGGCTCAATTTGTTTTGCGTCATACTTGGGTGTTTATAAGATAAAATTAAACACTAAGCTAACGTGGTAATACTATTGTTTGATTTACTAACCGCGCAAGAACGCTCTATGCCCCTACAAACCCACTCCGAATCCTCTCTTGTTGAACCGTTCATTATTTGTCCAAGTTCGATGAGCTCTAGGGTTCCCTTCCTTCCACTGATGTCTGTAAATCAGAACCTTTATAATGTCGTCGACTCGTCATTCTATAACCAACAGACAGATACTACTGGCATTGCAGCAGAAGAGTGCTGCTGCCTGTACCGATTTTTCATCAAATTGCTCCACTCTCCTCGGGACTCGTCGCTTCCTCCCTCGCTGCTTTCAGTTTCGCTAGTTACGGCCTAGGCAAGCCTCGATCTCCTCTCGTGTAATAGTCGACCCCCTCACCTTGCGACCTGAATTAGTGTGAGCCATCCTTGACAGCACTCGCCTTGCACATTGCTTGCTTATAACGAAGACAAGTAAGCGTGCCGACATGGCCGTGGGCGTCAGAGTGGTAATGATGATGCCTGGCGTGTGATGGAGCAGAGGCAGCACGCGTCGATCAAACAGCGACGGAAGGTCGATAAGAAAGACGATAAAAAAGTCGAGCGAGATACGAGTACATCCAGCGAGGGATCAGCAAGAAATACTCAATCCTCTGCAAGCTTGCCGAACAGTGGTCAGGCTCGAGGCGATAACAGCTCGGAGCGAGTAACCAAGACGGAGAACGAAGTAATTTTCTGTGTGTATCGGAGTGCGTGCTAGTGGTGATTCTTGTAACGTAGCCCTTGTGCGAGTACACATGCGTAATATGATGCATACGTGATGCTTGTGTGACATTGATGTCATGCGCCTATCAGTCTCCCTCGATTTTTCTCTCACCAGCCTCGCATTATCTCCCCCCTCGGCGCGTCGCTCTTTCCACTAACCACTCACTTTTTCCTTCCGCCTCGCGCTCCCTTTCTCACCCCCCTTCCCTTTCTCGCTTCCCTCCTCTTTCTCTCTCCCATCCCTTTTCTTGTTTCCCTCTCCTTTCTTACGCTTTTTCCCTTCCTCAAACCCCTCCCTTCCCTCATTCCCACATTCCTGACAGAGCGTCACCGATAGTCCACCAACCAAACGGAAACTCACACCATTCGCCCAGGCCTTACTTCTAGTCGCCCTTGCTCTCCTCCTGGGAAATTGGCAGCGGATTTCACAGGGTAAATCACACCTCGAAAGTCTGCCTTTCAAGGCTTTGAACTTGGGTGGAGCCCCTCTCCCGCCGCTCCACCATTCCGGCCCAGTATGCCGCACCTGTGACCGCGCCTCATGCTCCTTCGCCTATCTGCAAGGACTCACTGTGAGTTTCAGCATTTTATTCAGGAGTTGCTTGCATGCATGTTTGCGTCGTCTCAAGCTTTTTATACAAGTCAGTCAGGCTCAGCCCAGTATGCCGCACCTGTGACCGCGCCTCATGCTCCTTCGCCTATCTGCAAGGACTCACTGTGAGTTTCAGCATTTTATTCAGGAGTTTCTTGCATGCATGTTTGCGTCCTCTCGAGATTTTTATACAAGTCAGTCAGGCTCAGCCCAGTATGCCGCACCTGTGACCGCGACTCATGCTCCTTCGCCTACCTGCAAGGACTTACTGTGAGTTTCGGCATTTTATTCGGGAGTCGCTTGCATGCATGTTTGAGGCGTGGCGTCTCAAGATTGTTATACCAGTCAGTCAGGCTCAGCCCAGTATGCCGCACCTGTGACCGCGCCGCATGCTCCTTTGCCTATCTGCAAGGACTCACTGTGAGTTTCAGCATTTTTTTCAGGAGTTGCTTGCATGCATCTTTGCGTCGTCTCAAGATTTTTATACAAGTCAGGCTCAGCCCGGTATGCCGCACCTGTGACCGCGCCGCGCCTCATGCTCCTTTGCCTATCTGCAAGGACTCACTGTGAGTTTTCACGTTTCTCTTCTGAGGCGTTAGTTGCTTCCTTGCTTGTTGGGGCATTTTAGATTAAGTTGTATCAGTCCAGGGCCAACCCTGGTATGCTGCACCTAACTGTTTTCCTCCTTCCAACTGTCCTTGTTTCTTGGCGCAACTAACCGTTTTCTTCCTTCCAACACCCGCTCGCTCCCTCCCCCGCCCGATCCAACCCCCTGCAGAATCTCCTGACCTTTGTGCCGCCTCTAGGCAGCTCTCACAGCATGGCCGCCAAGTGGGCCAAGTTCCAAATGCCCTCCCTCAGTGACGCTGACGATCTCCCACGTTCAAACCCCTCCCCATCTCCACCCACCTGCAGAATCTCTTAACATTTGTGCCGCCTCTAGGCGGCGCTCACAGCAGCATGGCGGCCAAATGGGCCAAGTTCCAGATGCCCTCCCTCAGTGACGCTGACGACCTCCCAGGTATGCCACGTTGACTGACTGACAGAACAGCGTGCCAACTCAGAAGTCACCTCCTCAAGGCACTAGACACTCCCATCCCAGTAGCATGGCAAGCATGGCGTGCAAATGGGCCAAGTTCCAGATGCCCTCCCTCACTGACGCTGACGAACTTCCAGGTGTGCATAGCATAACTTACAACAAGCCAATACATCATCACCAGTGCTGATGGGCCCTGGCATTTTACACACTCCATCCCCTCCCTCGCTCTCCCTCCCCTCTCCCACACCCCTTTCTCCCGTTCCCCACAAACTCTTGCCCAACTTCTCCCCCCCCTCCCCCCCCGGGGCCCTCCCTCCTCCTCTCCTCATCTGCAGATGGCGTGGTGGTTCAGATCGTGGCTTCAGACTGGTCGGTGGTGGCAGCACCTGAGGGCGACTGGAGCAAATTAGTGAGTTAATTCAAGAACCCTTCTCTCTCCCTCCCTCCGTACCCCCTCTCCCTGTCTACAGATGGCGTGGTGATTCAGATCGTGGCTTCGGATTGGTCCGTGGTGGCAGCACCTGAGGGCGACTGGAGCCAACCGCTGGGATTGGAGAAGGCGGGAGGACAGGAGGGCAGCAGGGTGGGAGACGTGTTCACCGTTGTTGTTGTGAAGACCGCCGAACCTAACAAGTGAGGATGGTTAACAGGCTTTTTTACAGCCTCCGTTAATGTCGGGTCGGGAGGGCAGTAGGGCAGCAGGGTGGGAGGAGACGTGTTTGCTGCTGATCGGTCGGTGTCAAGACCACTGGACCCAACAGGTGAGGTTCAGATGGTGTTGAGGATTTGGCAAAGGAGGCTGAGGAAAGAAAGGTGGGAGGGCATGTTTGGTTCTAACCTTGTCCCTCTCTTTCTGGAGAATGTTCTGTTTTAGCATGTTCTTCACTTCACAGTTCTCACATCAGTCTCTCGCTTCTGTTCCCTACGCCCCTCTCCCTTCCATTCTTTTCAGGGGAGCTGCATCTCGATCCCTCTGGAACATGTTTGGCTTCTCAGCTGCTTCCAACAACAAATCCCAATCGGTCTGGAGGAGGAAGCAGGAGGGCGGATCAGACGACGACGAGGAGGACGGAGCAGAGGGAGCGGAGGGAGGGGAGGAGGTGGAGGAGATGGAGGTGCATGTGTCTCTGAGGGCCCCCAACGGCTGTACAGTCAGTCTTTTCCCCTACCTTCCTTCACTCCTTCCCCCCTGTTGCCCACCCACCCCCACTCCCACTCCCTGTGCAGGGAAGCCGCATCCAGATCCCTCTGGAACATGTTCGGCTTCTCTTCTGCCTCCAACAACAAATCCCAATCGGTCTGGGGGAGGAAGCAGGAGGGCGGATCAGACGACGACGAGGATGACGGAGCAGAGGGAGCAGAGGGAGCAGAGGGAGCAGAGGGAGGAGGTGGAGGAGATGGAGGTGCATGTGTCTCTGAGGGCCCCCAACGGCTGTGTGCTGTCGGCACATGATGACGGGTCGCTCCGGGCAGATACGCCGACAAATGCCGCCCTGCTGGACTGCCATGTGTTCCGCGTCACCAGGAACGTCCGCTCGGGGAAATTCGCCTTCTATGTGAGTTCTCGAGTCACTGCTATGTTTAGTAGTAGTATGTGCGTGCGTGCTGATGAGCCTTTGAGTGTAGGGGCAGGAGGGAAGGGAGGAGATGGAGGAGAGGTGGAGATGTGTTTCGCGTCACTAGAAACGTCCGCTCGAGAAAATTCGCCTTCTTTGTGAGTCCTGTCATGTTTCTCTTTGGAGCAACTAGTGCTGTTTACGAGCTCTGCACCTCTCGCTACTCTTCACCTCCATGGTGCATGGCGTCGCAGAGACCGTTTCCCTTCATCGTCCCTCTCTCTTCATATGCTCCCTGCTCGTCCCCCTTTCCCCCGGGCCCGTCCCCCTCCCCCCCAGTACATGAGCAACGAGCGCTACCTATGAGCCCTGTGGCCATCACTCCTATTCACCTCCATGGTGCAGGGAGACGCAGAGACCTTCTCACGTTCTATCACCCCACTCTCTCCCCCCCCCCTTTTTCCCGCTCTCTTCCCACCCAGTCCATGAGCAACGAGCGCTACCTACCGGCCCTGCAGCCTTCGCTCCTCTTCACGTCCATGGTGCAGGGCGACGCAGAGACCTTCTCTATCCGCCGCCTGGACATGCTGCCCAAGTTCCTTCCCACAGCCTCTCCTCCCCCCTTCTCGCTCAACCCGTCTTCCTCCCTCCCTCTCCCTTTGCACCCTTCCCTCTCCTCCTCCAGTCCATGAGCAATGAGCGCTACCTACGGGCCCTGCAGCCGTCTCTCCTCTTCACCTCCATGGTCCAAGGAGAAGCAGAGACCTTCTCTATCCGTCGCCTGGACATGCTGCCCAAGTTCCTGGGAGTCAACCTGGGCGGCTGGCTTGTGGCTGAGGCGTGGATGTGCCCTCCTGCTCTTTTCGACGGGGTGTTCACTGTAAGTTCCACTTCCTCATTGGGTTCAGTGCGGTGCACTGCGGTGCAGTGCAGGGAGACGCAGAGACCTTTTCTATCCGCCGCCTTGACATGCTGCCCAAGTTCCTGGGAGTCATCCTGGGCGGCTGGCTCGTGGCTGAAGCATGGATGTGTCCCCCTGCTCTCTTCGATGGGGTTTTCACTGTAAGTCTCATGTCCTGCCCACGACCTGCTTGTTGCTGAATCATGGATATATGCCCCTGCACTGTTTGATTTGGCGTGCTCCTCCCTATATCCTCTTCAGAAGGAGTTCAGCCCTTGCTTGGCTGGCTTGTCCCCTCCCCCCTTTCTCTTCTCCCGGCCATCTCCGGACTGCTCCCCTCCCATTGGCTGGCAGGATCTGCTGGACGGCACGTCCATCCAGCTACAGTCCGTGGATGGCAAGTGGGTAGCGGCAGAGGGAGGGGGCAAGGACGCGACTATTCTCTAAACCTCTTTCTCCCTTCCCATGCTTCTATTTCAGGACCTACTGGATGGCACGTCCATCCAGCTACAGTCCGTGGACGGCAAGTGGGGTAGGTGGCAGCGGAGGGAGGGTGCGGGGACTCAACTACGTTAACCCCTCTTTCTCCCTTTCCATGCTTGTATTTCAGGATCTACTGGACGGCACGTCCATCCAGCTACAGTCCGTGGACGGCAAGTGGGTGGCGGCGGAGGGAGGGGGCGGCGACCAGCTCAGGGCCAACAGGGACGCTGCGAGTGCATGGGAGACGTTTTTTCTTCGCCGGGCAGACCATGGCGCTTTTTTCATCCGGGCAGGCAGCGGCCACTTCTGGAGCGTGGATGCTGCGAGTGGCGAGGTGTTCGCAAACAAGTGAGTCCCACACGTCGCTCTGCCCTCCCCACACATCGCTCTGCCCTCCCTCCACGTCGCTCTGCCCTCCCTCCCCCACCCATTATTGCGCCGACCAAAGATTCACTTTTTGGAACATGGATGCTACGACGCGAGTAGCGGGTTGTTTAGAAACAAGTAAGACTCGAATCCGGAACCGAGGAAACAGATGCAGCAGAGCAGCAGAGGTGCCTCAGCTGAGGAGCCTCAGCTGAGGAGCAGCTGAGTTGCGATTACTGATCTACCACTTGGACCCATCCATGTTTTCCCTTCTCATCGCTTGTCTCCAGAGAGGACGAGGAGGAGGGGGAGATGTTCTGGGTGCGGCACAAGCTAGGAGAGGAGGGCACTGTGCAGCTGAGAGCCGTGTAGCTGTAGCTCGTGCAACTTAGATCTCCAATCATCTCTCTGTCCGCCCTTCCCCTTGCTGCTTTCTTCTTCTCAACTCCACTTCCCAGAGAGGATGAGGAGGAGGGGGAGATGTTCTGGGTGCGGCACAAGCTAGGAGAGGAGGGCACTGTGCAGCTGAGAGCCGTGTAGCTGTAGCTCGTGCAACTTAGATCTCCAATCATCTCTCTGTCCGCCCTTCCCCTTGCTGCTTTCTTCTTCTCAACTCCACTTCCCAGAGAGGATGAGGAGGAGGGGGAGATGTTCTGGGTGCGGCACAAGCTGGGGGAGGAGGGCACGGTGCAGCTGAGAGCAGCCAATGGCAACTGGGTGCAAGCTTTGGACGATGGCAGGCTTATAGCGGATATCGAGTGAGTCTATAGAGGGGCTTTTAGTGAGTACCTTTTGAGGCACAAGCTGGGGGAGGAGGGAACGGTGCAGCTGAGAGCGGCCAATGGCAACTGGGTGCAAGCTCTGGACGACGGCAGGCTTATAGCGGATATCGAGTGAGTCTGTAGAGGGGCTTATAGCGGATATCGAGTGAGTCTTTAGAGGGGCTAATAGCGAGTAGCTGTTGAGGCACAAGCTGGGGGAGGAGGGCACGGTGCAGCTGAGAGCGGCGAATGGCAACTGGGTGCAAGCTTTGGACGATGGCAGGCTTATAGCGGATATCGAGTGATCATAAGCTGTACTAGCTGGATATCGAGTGAGTCAAGTCAATAGAGGCTCATAGCATGGGGGGGAAGGCGCAGCTGATGCTGCCACTCAGGCTGGAGGAGGCAAACATCCCCCTTTGCCCGCCGTTTCTTCCTGCCCTCTTACTCGCCTCTTGCTCGTCTCTTGCTGCTGTTTTGCTCGCAGTGGGGACGCCCCTAGATGGGACACCACATGCACCTTCACTCTCAGTAAGCTCGCAGACATGGGGGGGGAGGCGCAGCTGATGCTGGCGCTGGGGAGGGAGGATGCGGAGAGGAGGCTGCAGCAGCACTGGGAGGAGTGGGTGTGTTGAGCTCTCTTTCCCCTCCTATCCTTCCCCCCCTCCACTCCCCCTTCCAGTGAGGACGCACCTAGATGGGACACCACATGCACATTCACCCTCAGCAAGCTAGCAGACATGGGAGGGGAGGCGCAGCTCATGCTGGTGCTCGGGCGGGAGTAGTAACTCTCTTTCCCCGCTTGTCCTGCCCTCCCTTGTCCCTTTTTTCCAGTGAGGACGCACCTAGATGGGACACCACATGCACATTCACCCTCAGCAAGCTAGCAGACATGGGAGGGGAGGCGCAGCTCATGCTGGCTCTGGGGAGGGAGGAAGCGGAACAGAGGCTGCAGCAGCACCGGGAGGAGTGGGTGGGGGAGGGCGACTTTGAGTGGCTGGCAAAACAAGGAGTGAACGCTGTGCGGATACCCGTGGGCTGGTGGGTTGCTGTGGACCCCACACCGGAAGAATTTGTTGAAGGGGCACTGGAGCTGCTGGATAAGGTGGGTGAATGCGGGTGTGGTGGGCAGTTCAGGCATACAGATGTGTGGCTTTGTGGGGGGTGGGATAGGAATGGGTGGGGTGTGGTGCAGTCAGGTGTGCATATGTGGGGCTACAGCTGCAGCAGCACTGGGAGGAGTGGGTGGGGGAGGGCGACTTTGAGTGGCTGGCGCGGCAAGGGGTGAACGCTGTGCGGATACCCGTGGGCTGGTGGGTTGCTGTTGACCCTACACCGGAGGAATTTGTGGAAGGAGCACTTGAGCTGCTGGATAAGGTGGGTGGGTGGGCGGGCGAGGCGCAGAAGTGTAAGGGGCTTTAAGCTGCTGGATAAGGGTGGTTGTGCAGCTGTACAGGCCTTGACTGGACACACACACACAGAGCATCCGCGTTATAGTGTGCCTGCATCCGGCCAAGACTCGTCTTTTTGCCTGTTTTCCCCTCTTTCACTCTTACACACTTGTTTTCTTGCCTGCAGGCATTGGACTGGGCGCACACACACAGCATCCGCGTTGTAGTGTGCTTGCATGCGGCTCCTGGGTCGCAGAACGGGTGGGAGCACAGCGCAAGTCGAGACGGCATTTCATGCATGTGGGGCAGGCCCGGCACGCCCTACATGGATGAGACAGTCGACGCCGTCCGCTTCCTTGTGCAGCGGTGAGCTTGAGTCGGTTGAATGCCGCCCGAGATGCGATCGCCTGTATGTAAGAGACAGACGGCGCCGCCCGCTTGCTCAAGCAGCTGTGAGAAAGGGCAGTGATGATTGAGGGGGGGAGGGGCTGTAGAGGAGTGACTTTGGGGGTAGAGGCATCAACGAGCCGAGTTTTGAGGCACCTCAAAAGTCACTTCGGGGGCTAGAGGCAATCAACGAGCCGGAGCCGGAGCCGGAGCCGCAGTGTCTTTTGATGACCTCGCATGCTACTGTGAGCGGTGCAATGCGGTGCTGAGGGAAAACTTCCTTGTCTTCCTGGCCTCCCCTCTTTCATCCCGTCCCCTTCATTCTCCCTCTCCCTCCTTTTTCCCCCCCGTCTCTCTCTCCCTTCCTCCCTTGCCACCCACATCAGGTATGCATCGCACCCAGCTTTTGCAGGGCTAGAGCCAATCAACGAGCCAAGGGCTGACGCAGTCTCGTTTGACGACCTCTCACGCTACTATGAGCGGTGCTATGCGGTGCTGAGGGAACACTCACCCTCCGCCTACTTTGTCATTTCTGGGAGAATATTTGCCAACGAGAGGGAATGGGACGACTTCATGACAAGTAAGATCATGATAACTTGTATATTTTGCAGTCAGAAAGTGTGAGATGACTTTGTTTGTTGCAAGTATGAGTGTGTGTCTGTGCGTGCATGCTGCATAATGGAGGGTGGCTAGAACAAATTTTAGGGGTCGCTTTTTCCCTGTTATGCATGTGTGGATGTGTGCATGCCTGTAGGTGCGCTGCACAGTAATGTGATATAGGACACTCACTGGTGTTCATTGGTGCATAGGTCTAAGTCGGTAGGATTCCATTTGCGCTTGTGTATATTCCTGTTTTCTTATGTATGTGCCTTGTGCATCTATGCAGGTGCGCATTGCACAAATGTCATCTACGACGCGCACTGGTACCAGGTGCTCGACCATGCGGAGTTTGGTTCCCAGTCCGTGGACTTTCATCAATCTGTGTGTGTGTGCCTATGTGTTGGTGTGTGTTCTTTTGTGTGCTTGTGTGACTGCTCCATCCATACAGGTGCGCAGTACACGAATGTCATCTACGACGCACACTGGTACCAGGTGCACGACCACGCGGAGTTTGGGTCCCAGTCGGTGGACTTCAATCTGCAGTACCCCCTCGAAACAGCGTGCTGCTGCTCTCAGCCTGCTGGAACGAGGGCAGCGCCTCGTGTTTGTGGGTGAGTGATTGAGTGATGATGGTAGGAAATCAAACAAGAGAAACAATGCATTGGGCAGGGCACGGAAAACAAGCTAGACTGATCAGCCCAGCATGCATGCTCATGGGTGCACGACCACGCGGAGTTTGGGTCCCAGTCGGTGGACTTCAATCTGTAGTACCCCTCGAAGCAGCGTGCTGCTGCTCTCAGCCTGCTGGAAAGAGGGCAACGACTCGTTTTCGCGGGTGAGTGATGCCAGTCACAGTGACCAAACCTCACATCGCCATCCATTTCGAGATCTTCATGTTCCATGTTAAACCTTACATTGTTCCAAACGCCACATCCTGTCACCCCAAACCACACAACCACGTACCACAGGAGAATGGTCCCTGGCTCTGCTATGCAACACAAGCGACGACATCAACACTCGTTTCGCCAAGGCACAGCTACAGGCGTACCTCGCGTCATCTGCCGGCTCGTTCTTCTGGTCGCTGAAACACGGGCAGGGGTGGGACCCCTGGAGCTTCAAGGCCAGTGTGGAGCGCCGGTGGATGACCTCTGCTCTCTGGCCTTGGTCCCGCTCTCCACTGCTTGCGTCATCGCCTGCTGCTGCAGCTTCTCCGAAGAGACGGTCTAATTTACAAAATGGCGGAAAAAGTGGCAGACAGGACCATGATGAGTTGTGACCTTAAGGGTCATGTAGTGTGGATGTGCTGTTTTAGAACATAAGTTCTGAGTTTTTTATGTCCTTCGGTTGCAATTGCACCACCTCCCACTTACTATACGCTATTGTTTACCTTGAAGGTAGAATATATTACACACTTTCCCTGTAACAGATTGTGTTTCATTTTGTTTGGGCAAATTGAAGTCAGCAGTGTACCTCATGGCGCTTTTACAACGGTCGTGTTAGTCAGAGGTATCTTCGGCTAATGGATAACGATTCAATATGCTTAGCTGAGCATCCAGTAAAGAATATCCTCCTCAGGAATCAGCCGCCTGACGAGTAGGGACGGAATCTTCTGGGTTCGCTGTGCTGGTTTGTGGGTCGAGCCACAAAACCGAAACTCCAGCCCACCCAGCAAATCAGAACCTTTCCAGACTGCGGCCCAACATAAACACATCTCCGGTCAGCACCCTGATTGGTCGGACGTTCAGCAGGGAGATCCGTTTTTGCCGCCAGACCGATGACATGCCACTGGTCATTGCCATCGTGGCGCTTTCGTATGTTTACCGCCAATCAGGCGTTCCAACTAATTTCACGTCAGCCTCAAAATCCCATGCTGACATGTACTGTGGGCACCTTTTCCAGATGCCCCCCTTTCGCCTAGGTGCATTATGCACTCGGGCTGCGACACCCTGGTTTGCCGAAAGTTCATGCAGCGCGGTTCAATGCGCTAAATCACGGTCAAGCGTTGTTTTTATTTCACCGCTTTAAAAACGTTGTTCACCGTTTTTAACCGTACAAAAGGAACCCTGGATCAGGAACCACCAAGCTTGATGGATCAGCTGAAAGCTACACATATAAAATTGGTTGGAGTAAGGAGCAAGCTTGGTGTACAAGTCAATTGTGCTTGCTGTGCTTGCTTTCTGCTATCAGAAGCAAGCCACACAGAGACAAGCCAGACCAGGATTCGCTTTCTTTTCCATTTCGGAGTTTTCCGCCTGGTCAGTGTTGAGGTTTGCATAATTTTCTCGTTCCGCGCGTTACGCTAGGTCACGCGAGATCAGTCACGTTAGGCCGTTCCAGGATTAGTCGAGACCAACTTTTTTACTCCGCGTGAGCCTTCAACCACAGCGGTTTCCATTTTCGCGCATTCGCGCATTCAGATTTCTTACCGAGATGGCTCTTGAAGCGTTTTTCTCTCAAAGTCTACTCGCAGTCCCAACAACGATTGGTAGTCTGGATCATGGTGTTTCGCGAAGCGTCCGTGGTTCTCAGAACCTATTGCCAGGCTCTCGATTTTTAGGTCTCCAGCTACCTCGAGACATTTCAAGGGGAGAACTGGTTTACGTTTCCGGTCTTAAACGCAGCAACAAAAAAGGTTGCTCGAGCAATGGCCGTAGGTTCCTTCTTAAAGCGGCAGCTCAGCAGCCTGGTTCCTTCTCTAGCCGGAATGATAGCAATCTGTTGAAGCGTTCTCAGCCTCCTCGGGATGTTAGCGCATCCGTTGGTGTCGCTCCGCGGAGCATTTCTGTTTCCTCAAACATTTCGTTAGATTCGGAGCTGCTTCAACAGGAGAAAGCGCAGCAGCAACAACTGCAGCAGCAGCAACAACAGCTGCAGCAGCAACAGAAGCAGCAGCAGCAGCAGCAGCAGCAACAGCGGCTGGAGCAACGGCTTTCACATGACCTGACAAAAGGCATCAAGCCAGGCGTTGCAGCCTCTGAACGCCTCGCGGAGAACGCCAGGCGGCTCCACAATCTCCTCTTGCAGCTCTCCACAGCCCAGACATTCGACGAGAAAGACGCAATCCTGAGCGCGGACCCGCGGGTGCGAGCCGTCTTCCCTCAGCAGGGCTCTTCCCTTGGGAAATTCGTCAAGCCTGCTGTTCTGATGGCCATGGATTGTTGCAGTCAGGAGGAGATTTACCTGCTCAAGTGCTTGGTGGCTTCGGGCCAGGAGCATTTGCTGGACACTCCAGTTGCCTGGGCTGAAGGGCTTGATTCGATCCGGGAAAAGGCACATTACCAGGGCAGTGCTAAGGCGGAGTCAGTAGGAGGAGGAGGAGGAGTGAAGGAAGCCTTTTCCATGCTCGCTTCCATGATCGACGGCTGGGACACGCAGCTAGACGCCCCCCGGTCCGCGCTCCCCGCATTCCTCGCGGGATTCGACAACCCCGGCGTGTTCCCCGCTCCCCTTATGGACCTCATAGACTGGGAAGATCGCCGCTCGGTGCACGGCCCTTCAGCTGCTACCAGTGATTGTGCGGCGAGCTCTGGAGGGAAAGGTGAGGGAGAGCCGTTGTCGCTGTCGTCGACGCTGCTCGCGCAGTTGAAGGAAGGGCTGGAGTATCCGAGCGTGTTTGGCGCTCCGCTGTTGGACCTCGTTGACTGGGAGCGGCAGTGGCAGTCAGAAGGTGGACCAAGCTCCCCCAGCAGCAGTAGCAGCAGTAACAGCAGGAGTAGCAGCAGCAGCAGCAGCAGCAGCAGCCGCGGCGGCGGTGTCAGTGACAGCAGCTGTGGGTTTGCGAGCGACGGTGGTAGCAGCAGCAGCGGATGGGAGGATAATGGTGGTTTTTTGAGGGACCAGGAGCCACGCGCGCAGCTTAAGAGTCTTCTGGCCATGCTGCGGCGAGTGGAGAAGTTTTACGATGGCATTGGCGGCATTCTCGGGTACGCTTTTTTCGATTTTTTTTTTTTTAGTCGGCTCAAAAGCGGCATTGCTGACACTATCGGCCACATCATTTGAGACGACCACTCAGAGAAACGTTTTTTTTGCCGACCTGCGGCGAGTGGAGAAGTTCCACGACGGCATTGGCGGAATCGCGGGATACGTGATTTTGAACCCTAGAATTCTCCGTGTTAGCTGTATCATATAGGATTGTGACGTTCCAAGACTCCGCGTCAGTCCTGAGCTCTGATCCTTGTCTGGCTTTTCAATGTAGCGAGACGGCCTCCTGTTTACCTCCGTTGATTGCGCGCAGGTACCAGTCGACGTGTCTGGACCTCATTCAACAGTCCGTTGCTGCATCGCAACAAGCAGCAGCAGCAGCAGCAGCAGCAGCAGCAGCAGCAGCAGCAGCAGCAGCAGCAGCAGCAGCAGCAGCAGCAGCAGAACACGCAGCTGCCGTGGCAGCAGCAACCACAGCAACTCCGGCAACGTCTCTGGCAGCAGAGACGACCAACAGTATCGCCAATGAAAGGGAAAACGAAAGACCCGGGTTCGAATCCCAGCGACGGATTTTTATGCCCCCTGGCCAAGACCTGGCCAGTGATCCGGATTTTGCCTCCCAGGCAGCATTTTGGGGCCTTGAGGTGAGTTCTGCGGCCATTTTCTTTCCCATCTCTTGCGACTGAGAGGAGATGCATGTTTTCTGAAGCAAATATGTTTTCTGTCATTGCAGTTTTCACTTCCCAATAAATGACGTACTTAATAAATTCCTCTCTTCCCGATTCCATCGTTTTATGACACCAGGGGCTGCCTGTAATGGCGGAGATTTACCCCTTGGGAGGCGCGGGAGACAGGCTAGGACTGGTGGACGAGGCAACAGGAGAAAGCCTGCCAGTGGCAATGCTCCCCTACTGCGGCCGCACGCTGCTGCATGGGCTACTGAGAGACCTCGAGGTGAGCAGTTGAATTTGAGAGACGTCTCAAGGCGCAATGCTGCCCTAGTGCGGCATGGGCTAATGAGAGGCGTGGAGGTGGGCAATTGCGTTTTCAGACTGCACATGAGGCGCCTTAAAAGTCGGCATGGGCTAATGAGAGGCGTGGAGGTGAGAAATTGCGTTTTCAGACTGCACAAGTGTCGCGTTTTGAGATGGCACGGTGTTGTTCTCGCTCTCTGTTGTGGGCTACTGAGGAACCTGAATGTGGGTATTAGTGTATGAAGTGTAAGCGGCCTCACGCTGCTGCACGGGCTAGTGTTATGCACCAGCTCATGAGCCCCTTCCCTTTGTAATGCTATATCCACATTTTCTGTGCTCCGGCAATACAGGCGCGGGAGTATCTGCATTTCCGTGTGTTTGGCGAGCAGCACGTGACGCCAGTGGCAATCATGACGAGTGCAGCCAAGAAGAACCACCAGAGGGTGCTGGCGCTGCTGCAGAAGCATAACTGGTTCGGCCGGGGAGAGCACAACTTCCGGCTTTTCCAACAGGTGTGCTTCTTGTTTCCAGATGCTTTGGTATGAGTTTTCTTTTGACACGTGATGAAGCCAGTCCACCAGAGGGTGCTGGCTCTGCTGCAGCAGCACAACTGGTTCGGCCGGGGCGAGCACAACTTCCGGCTTTTCCAGCAGGTATGGTAATTGTTGTTTTCACGCTTCTCAGTAGAGGTATTGTTGCTTGTCGCCAGCTCCCATTCCCAACCCGTTCCATTCCCCCATCAATTCCTACCCAACCGCTCCATTCCCCTTTCCAATCCTGACCAACCCCTCCATTCCCCCTTCTAATCCTGACTAACGCCTCCATCCCCCTTCGCTACCTCTCTCCATCCTCCCTTGCTACTCCACCCGTTGGTGCCAACAGTGGCAGCGGAGGACGGCAGGTGGCCACCAGACGCCTCACAAATCCCTCCACTTACCTCCCAACCTTTCTGAACCCCTTCCAACATCCCTGCTGCAGCCGCTGGTGCCAACAGTAGCAGCGGAGGACGGCAGGTGGCTAGCGAGCGGCCCTCTGTCGCCTGTGCTCAAGCCAGGCGGCCATGGGGTCATCTGGAAGCTTGCAGCAGACGAGGGCGTGTTTGATTGGCTGCGCTCCAAGGGCCGCAAGGCGGCGGTCATCAGACAGATCAGGTAAGCATGTCCGTTACCTCCAGGCAAAGCAGCAACCGACTTTTGAGTCGACTCAAAAGTCAACTCAGTCGACTCGAAAGCAAGGTTCAAAATTACGACCGTATTTATGAAATTGCTCTACATTTTTTCACAGGAGCCTAATATAAGAAACCGTATAAAACGGTAACATTTCAAAAATACGACCGTAATTTTGAACCTTGCTCGAAAGTCAACCGACTTTTGAGTCGACTCAAAGGTCGAAAGGCGGCAGTCATCAGACAGATCAGGTAAGCATGTCCATTACCTCACTTGAGGCAAAGCAGCAATCGTGAACTCTGTTGAGTGATTTGGCATCTAGCGGCAGCAAACATGACTAGCCTGGCACTTTCTGGCGTATCTGAACCCTGTTATATTCTCTCCCTCCTTTAACGTCTCTTCTCCCTCCTCCTCCTCCCTCTTCCCTCTTCCCTCCTCCCACTTCCCTCCTTCCCCTTCCCTTCCCTCCACCCTTTTCCCTCCTTCCCTCATCTGCAGCAACCCTTTGGCAGCAACGGACATGACTCTCCTGGCGCTCTCTGGCGTTGGTCTGCACGGCAATAAGGTGAGTGAGATGAAGAGGTTTTGAGTCGACTCAAAACTCGACTTATCATATATTGCCTTGTTTTAAGTCGACTCAAAACTCGACTTATCACAAATTGCCTTGTTTTGTGTCGACTCAATACTCGACTTATCACATATTGCCTTGTTTTGAGTCGACTCAAAACTCTTGCCTTGTTTTGAGTCGACTCAAAACTCGACTTATCACATATTGCCTTGTTTTAAGTTGACTCAAAACTCGACTTATCACATATTGCCTTGTTTTGAGTAGACTCAAAACTCGACTTATCACATATTGCCTTGTTTTGAGTCGACTCAAAACTATTGCCTTGTGTGCATGGCATGAGAAATGCGGAGAGAATTTGGGAGGGAATCTGGCCTATCTATTTCCGTTTCCCTTTTCCTGCACAACTGGTAGAGAATCTGTCTTGGGCGTCCATACCATGCCCTTCTCCTTCCCCCACCACGCAGAAATTTGGTTTCGCCTCATGCGATCGCAATGTGGGAACAGCAGAGGGTGTGAACGTTTTGGCAGAGCAGCAGCAGTCGGACGGGTCGTGGGCGTACGGGCTGACGTGCATTGAGTACACCGAGTTTGAGAAACTCGGCATCAGCGATGCGCCTGTTGCTCTTGAACCGCACAGCACCACGTCCCGATTCCCCCCCTGCCCCTCACCATGTTCCTCTGCCTTCCCCCTTCCCCCATTCCCCGTCCAAATACCATGCAGAAATTCGGGTTTGCGTCGTGTGATCGCAACGTGGGAACAGCAGAGGGTGTGAACGTGCTGGCAGAGCAGCAGCAGGCGGACGGGTCGTGGGCGTACGGGCTGACATGCATCGAGTACACCGAGTTTGAGAAACTCGGCATCAGCGACGCGCCTGTTGCTCCTGGTAGCAGCCGGTCCAAGTACCCTGCCAACACCAACGTGCTTTTTGCTGACCTGCACGCTGTTGAGATGGCTGCTCTTGGGGAGACTGCTGGTGAGAGCTGTGCAGGGGAGGACCAGCAGCACCAGCAGCAGTGGCAAGATCAGCAGCAGCCGTGCTGTGGACCAGCTTTGAACGGCGGCAGCAGCAGCAACAATGGAAGAAGCATCAGTGTGACTCTTCCTGGGGGTCGTTTGGATAGTGGGATGTGTGCGGGCCTGTGTGGCCCTGACAGCACAGTTCATACTGACTCTGTGAATAACGAGTCGTTGGGTGGTGGTAATGCCAGCAGGAGTGCGTTCTCTGCCAGCAGGAAGGCTAGCAGCAAGAAGAGTGGCAGCAACAGGAGAAGCTCAAGCGTCAACAGTAACAGCAGCAGCCCGCCATCGCTACCTGGAATGATCATGAACCTGAAGAAGTCAATCTCGTTTGAAGACTGCTACGGGCGCACTCAGAGGTGAGTAGCGCTGTGTTCAAGATTTCTCCTCTCTCCGCATCTTTCTGTGTCTGCTGCCGCATGGGCCCGTCCATTTATTCAAACTTTCTGTTTTTTAGGGGATGTATCTAGTCATGATTCGTTTCTTTTCTCCTCTTCTCTTTCCCCCTCCCTCTCCCCCCCCCCCCCCCCCCCCCCCCCCCCCCCCCACCCCCTCTTTTTTTTTTTTTTTTTGCTCCCTCTCTTGCCTTCTTGTTCATCACAGCATCCGAGGCGGCCGCTTGGAGTGTACAATGCAGAACATTGCCGATCTCCTCGTCACCACCCTCCCGCACCGTCTACCTCTTGACACCGATGATACAGCTGCTGCTGCCACTTCGACTTCTCCAGCTCATAACGGTCAAGCCACCGCTCAGGAGGGCAGGGAGGGGCGCGGAGGAGCACAGGTGAAGGGCGAACGGGGTACTGCTGCAGAGAACACTGGGACGTGGGAAGATAGGGCAGAGGGCAGTGCGGCAGAGGAGAGCAGGAGGCAGGTGCAAGCGGTGCTGGACACGTTTCTGGTGTTCAACGACCGCCGCAAAGTCACCTCCTCCGCCAAGCGCCGCCGCAAGCCAACGGACACCTCGCTGCACCAGGTACGGTTGGGTCTGGGCAGTGGGGCAGAGGGCAGAGGGGCAGTGGGGCAGAGGGCAGTGGGGCAGTGGGGCAGAGGGGCAGTGGGGCAGAGGGGCAGTGGGGGGCAGTGGGGCAGAGGGCAGTGGGGCAGAGGGCAGTGGGGCAGAGGGCAGTGGGGCAGAGGGCAGTGGGGCAGAGGGCAGTGGGGCAGAGGGCAGTGGGGCAGAGGGCAGTGGGTGATGGAGAGGATAGCCGGAGACATGTGCAGGTTGTGCTGAACACGTTTCTGGTGTACAACGATTGCCGCTAAGTGACCTCCATACTGCCCCATTTGCCCCACTGGCTTCACTTGCCCCATTTGCCCCACTTGCTCCACTAGCCCGATGCCCGATTCCCGCATGTCACTCTGTACTCTGTGCAATGCCATACCCACCCACCGCGCTGCTGCAAACCCCAGACGGTTCCTTGTTGGACCCCAACTGCAACTCGCTGAAGCTCTTTTCCCCCCTTCCCTTACTCGCCCTTACCTTGTATCCTTGCCCATCCTTTCCCCTTCCCTTTCCCCCTCCCTTTCCCCAACTTACGTGCTTTTGCAGACCCCAGACGGTTCCTTCCTGGACCTCAACCGCAACTCACTGGAGCTCCTCTTCCTCCCCTCACTCGCCCTAACCCTGTACGCTTGCTCATCTCTCCCCCTCCTGCAGACCCCTGACGGCTCCTTCCTGGACCTCAACCGCAACTCGCTGGAGCTCTTCTCCTCCTGTGGTGTCGCCATGCCGCATGTGAGTGCCTGTTGTGGCGTTGTGGGGTCATGCCCCGACGAACCTTTGGCAACTCCCTCCCCCTGCTGCTGCTGCTGCTGCTGCTCGTTTCTTCCATGCGCGACTCGTTCCCTCTGTTTTATTTCTATCGTCCCTTTATTTTTCCTTCTCCTGCCGTTCTCTCCACTCTCTCCTCTGCCCCCATCAGATGCACAGCGATCACAAGCGCTACGTGGACTCATCTCCACCGTTCATCTTCCTCTTCCACCCCGCCCTTGGCCCGCTATGGAGCGTCATCAGGCAAAAGGTACGGCGACACACAAATGGCACATCTGCCGCCCATGGTCAAGCACTTCGAAATTCTGCCTTTGAAACGCTTTTCAGCTGCCACATGCTTTCGCACCCGAGTGTCCTCCCGCAGAAGTTACAGCCTCTGTACCTCAAAAGTTGCTCAACTGATTCTTGAGTCCAGTTACAGTTGCTTCTGAGAAGGTTTGTTTTCCTTCCCGCTCATCCCTGTAGTTTTGACCTCTTTCCTTGTCCCTGTTCTTGCGCTTGTGTGTCGACCGCAGGTGCAGGGAGGTTCTGTGGCTCCGCGTTCGGAAGTGGAGCTGGAGATAGCTGAGCTTTGAGACCTCTTAGAATTCCGTGTGCCTCGTTTTGCCTCTGCCCATGTGTTCCTGATCTGGCTGGCTGCAGGTGCAGGGAGGTTCTGTGGCTCTGCGTTCTGAAGTGAAGCTGGAGATAGCCGAGCTCGCGTGGTCCAACGTGCATGTGAGTCATGCAAGTCAACCATGTGTAGTGGGTTCAAACAGGGTCAATGCGAGTCAACAGGATTGCTGTGCCTCCGCATTCTGAAGTGAAGCTTGAGATAGCTGAGCTCGCGTGGTCCAACGTGCATGTGAGTCAGACAGGGTCAATGCGGGTCAAGCAGGGGAAGTGGAGTCAAATAGAGTCAGTGTGGGTCAACAGGAAAAAACTCTGTGGTCTGACGTGGTCACACTCTGAAGTGAAGCTGGAGATAGCTGAGCTTCCGTGGTCTGACGTGCATGTGAGTTCACAACCAGGTTCAATGTGAGTCATTAGGGGAATTGGGAGTGTAATAGGGTCATTGGGAGGCAAGCAGGGTCAATGCGAGTCAAACTAAGTCAGCGGGAGTTTATTGATGCAGGTATCTGGACCTTCACCCACCATTCGCCCCACTCACCATTCGCCCCCCTCACCATTCGCCCCACTCACCATTCGCCCCACTCACCATCTGGGAGCGTGTTGATTGAGGCCGATGCAGTCACAGGCTCTCTGGACCCTCAATCCGGCACCACACAGCTAGGCCAGGGCTGAACATAGCTTGACCAAAGCTGCCTGGTGGCTTTTGAGTGGACTCAAAAGTCCTCCTTTTGCTTTTCTCCCATTGCCTCCACCCGCGCACCCATCCCCAATGCAGTTATCTGGACTCTCACCCACCATTGCCCCCACTCCCCATTCGCCTCACCCTCCTTCCCCAATGCAGGTATCTGGGAGCTTGTTGATTGAGGCCGATGCAGTCACAGGTTCTCTGGACCCTCAATCCGGCACCACACAGCTAGGCCAAGGCTGTGGCCGGTGCCGGTTACACAACGTGACGGTTACCAACAAGGGAGTGGACTGGGAGAACGGGGCAAACGTGTATTGGCAGCACAAGGTGGAGAGGAAGGAGGCGTTGAGAGTGGTGCTGCGCGGTGATGCGGAGTTTGAGGCGAGGGATGTGGAGATTGTGGGCGATCATGTGTTTGACGTTCCTGAGGGGCACCGGATGGTCGTGTTTGCGCCGGAAACAGGTGAGCGGTTTGGAGTGGTTTAATGCGATGGGGTTAGATGTGAGAGGAATTGAAGCGAGGGATGTGGAGATGAGCCATCACGTCTTTGACGTGCCTGAGGGGCACCGGATGGTCGTGTTTGCGTCAGAAACAGGTGAACGATGCAGAGTGGCTAGACGCATCGGGGTTGAATATGCACGTGGAATTGCGGCTGTTTGGATTGCCCAACAGGGTATTTTCTGGGGAATTATAGTGAGTGTTCTGTACTCAAAATTCATTCCTGTAAACCTTTTTGTTGTGTCTCTCCTCCACATCAGGAGCCATGCAAACAAGGCTGGAGAAGCTTCCTGGCAGGAGGCCTACATGGGAGTGGCAGTACTCCGTGGGCGATCATGGGTCCCTCCAGCTGATTCTTGTTGAGGCTTGTTAAAAAGAAATCGATGGAAACGGAAGTGTATACACAGATGTGTATGTATAGGTGCACCACATGGTAATAAAGTCAAGCTTTGCTGAAGCGATGCTGATAGTGACAAGACGGACTTTCAATGTGCATGATTGCAGGTGCTTCTCTACTCAGCAATTTTCTGGAGCATGGAGTTGCTGTTTATCGATAAAATTTTGTGAAAACCTAGACTATTTCAGCAAGTTGGCACTCTTGTACACTCTAGCCTTGTTTGTTGCTGATTGAAACAATGCCAAGACTTCTGTGTATGCGCTTAGCAGTCCGAGGCAGGGCCAATTGCTACAGTATAACTGGGCTTATGACAACGCTTTCACCAGTTGTCCTGTAGACTGTAGGTGCCTAAACCCTACTCTGCTCATTGTATGCATCACCTGTGCTGGGTTCAGCTGCCAAGCTTGACGCCATGCCAGCATCAAATGCTATCTTCACAGGTGCTTCCAATCCAAGCCCTACACTGGTAACTCCACTCCTGCTTCGCTTGGTGCTGTCACCAAAGAGAGTCGCACAGATACTGTGTCCTTTGGCTATGATGGATTCTTCAAATGCTGGCCCCATTCTCCTCATCCTCACCCTCACCCTCATCTATCTTGCCTTCGAGCTCCTTCTTTGCAAATTCCCTGCTAAACAAACACCTCGGAGTGTGTTTGCTCCAACAGCGTTAGTTTGAGGCATCATGGCCCCTTATAATCTCAGGCTGCCGCGGCTGCTTGCATCCTCCGCAACCCTTTGCGAGCTGCTGTGGCTTCTGCGTCGGCTCAAAGCTCCTAGTCCTCCGCCTCTCCTTTTTCTAGCTGCTGGGTAGCATTCCAGTCACTTCTCAAGTAAAGTCATCAGTTTGTGGAGTTCTCCACCTTCTCCCCTTCTCCCTTATCAGCCGCTGCTTAGTTTCAGAGCCAACTATAAAGTGAAGTCATTATCATCTGCTTGTGTTCTCCATCTTCCCTTCTTCCAACTGCTTTACCCTCTGTCTCAGCTCAGTAATCTTCCCGTCCAGCTCCTTCCTGGCAGATTCCTTTCCAAACATGTAGCCGTACCTGAGTGGGGGATTAGGGCACTCGAAGGGGTGGTTTGGTTGGAGAATCTGGATATCGAGGACACGCAATGAGAAGAATACGAAAATCAGGGACTAGTTAGCCACAATGAAGGATTCCGTAATCGCTTGTCATGCCTCATTAAGGGTTCCTTCCAGGTACCACTGACGCGTTTTGAGACAACTGAGAACTGGTTCTGTTTGCTAATGAGGCTAATGACAGTGGTGATGAACCAAGGAGTGACCGGTTACGGAACTCTCACCAGGCCGACAATGCAGAAAATCCGGACAGAATGGACGCGAACTGCACAGGAGAGACCTGCATGCTTTGGTCCCGTACGAATTCACCAGCGTGAAACGAGCCACCTGGATCTGACAGGAAGAAATGCTTGTTGTTGCTGCCGCTGTACGGGGTTTGGACCCTAGGTAGTGGGTCACGAGCACGGGAAAGCTTCTACATCAGGCTCAGAGATCACCAGCGTGAGTGGAGGATTCCAAGTGATATACAGAGCGAGACCTAAGTTAGGTCTGCTCCAAAATATTGTTTTGAGACGAACATAGTGTGTTCCAGCACTTTTAGAGTTCACATTTGTTGGTAACTCTTCGCACCGATCTCAAGGGGAGTAGGACTGGTAACTTTCTTTGTGACGACAGTACTGGAGTTGTTCGTGGGAGCACTTTTGTCGCGAGCGGCATCATAGTTACCAGCCAACGGCATCGTCCACTCTGGCATTGACGCGTGTGAGTCAGCTGATCAGGAGGCTGACATTCTAAAATTTCTCTCATTGGTTGCCTGTTCGGAGCTTTCGCTACAGTGCGAACTTCCATTGCCGTTTTCAACCAATCGCGTGAAGGAAAGGCATTTCCGCTCCAATCACATTCTCGGTTGAGTTATTGACCACCTCTCATCTCTTCCTCACACATTTGTATCGGGCCATTTTCAGGTGCGATCCACACTTGCCAGGAAATCTACTCATGTGCGATCCATGTTATTTTGCAAGTACGAACACCCCAGTCAGTTTTACTTACTGTCTAAAGACTTTTTTTATCCGAGATCCGATTCAAAATTACACAAACAGTCGGAATCAGGCGATATTTCGAATCACGCCAAGAAAAATTCGAATGGTCACATCATTTTGGCACAATTTCGACGACTAATTCTGCTTCGCACTAAGAAGTTTTGTAAAGGAATTTTATGCCGAATCAACTGTACTGTTGACACAAATGACGAATATTGCGCAGGGCATTTCCGCATTCCCTTCTTGGGCGTGCACCCCAAAACACGAGAAACTGTCTGGTTGATAATGAAGTTTACCCTCACTTTAAAAATAACCAGCTGGATATTTTTTCGCAGTAGACGACGCTGCCATAAAAATATGTATATATATATTTAACCCCTAAAAATGGAGCGTGGTCTAGTGCGAGAAAAAACCAGCGGGGTATATAGTACGGCAAGGGATAATTTTATCATTACCCGGGCACTTTTTTCGTGTTTCGTGGTGCACGCCCATGAAGGGAATGCTGATTTGCCCTGCGCAGCTCAACAATACAGCTGATCTGGCATAATTGTTCTTTCATGAAATTCTAGTGCGAAGCAGAATTAGTCGTCGAAATTGTGCCAAAATGATGTGACCATTCGAATTTTTCTTGGCGTGATTCGAAATCGCTTCTGATTCCAACTGTTTGTGTAATTTTTAATCGGATCTCGGATAAATGAGTTTTTAGACAGCAAGATTTAAAACTGACTCGGGTGCTCGTACTTGCAAAATAACATGGATCGCACATGAGTAGATTTCTCGGCAAGTGTGGATCGCACCTGAAAATGGCCCGTATTCATCCATTTCTTCACATCCTAGCAATTTCACACATCAGCTGCGCGAAAGCTGCAACCAAGGGGCTGCGTTCTGCGGGCGCATCAGCCCGCATCAATGTACATTGATGCTTTCAACCATGGCTCTACGACCCTTCTGTGATAACCTGCCGACATGTTATGAAGGTTCGCGATAAGCGCATGGCCACCGAAGCACAGTTCTGCCGAATGCCTGCAGAACGGCCTTCTTGGCTTCCGAAATTTGTAATGTCACTGTGTTCCAGGAAGCTTCTTCTCCTAGCAACTTGTGGGCCCAGTTCGGCAGCCACGGAAGAAAGGCGGAAGAAAAAATTTTCCGTCTTCTTCGAAGCTTCTAATCGCAATATCGAGGGCAAAACAGTACGGGCTGTAGGGAACTTTCCGGAAATCGAAGCGCAGGTGTTTAGCAGCAGCGACGCGAACACCTCCAAACATTGCTTCCGCGCCGTCTTCTGTCCTTATTCTCCCCCTCATGGCGGAAAGGTTCCGCCCTAGTGAGACGGAAGAAGAAAGTGATTCTTTGTAAACAGAAGAATCAACTTTTTGATTCCACCTGAGTTCACTGTTCACGGGCCAACATTGGACCCAACAAAGGAAAGGGTTACTGCATTAAAAAACACATTGTTCGTTTTTTGAAAGTTGGATTTCCCCAACAGCATGGGGCGCAAATCTTTTGTTTTTCTCTGGCGAACCTTTCTGTTCCCGCTACAGTGCCCTGGGGCAAGCACATTTGAGGCCAAATGTGCCTCTCTCCTGCGGCGCTTTTTCCCATTCCCCCCTCCATTCTGCGCCAGCTCCCCCATGGCGCAGGTTTTCCGCGGTACAGTCAACCCAGGGTCGAAATTCGTTGACCCTGGTTTGACGCGAGCCTCACCTTCCCATAACCTTCCTACAAAATTGCTTCCCCCTGGCTGCCGAACTGGGCCGTGATGTCACTGGTGCGCGCATGATGCAACTTCGAAAACGAGCATCATGCGCGCATCAGCTGATGCGCTGCAACCTTCTTGGCCAAACAGTTTGGCCAAGTCGAAATTTCCCGAACAAGAAGCATCCGAGAAACCTATAACATCTAAAATGTGCGAGTTGGTCAGGAAATTGATTTTCTAATTTCCTGACCAAAATTCAATTTCGTCAGATTGTCCGAACCTCAACTCGAAAATTCCGAACCTCAATTTCTAAATGTGCAATTCGTGAATTCCGAACCTCAATTTCTAAATGTGCGCATCAGGCCGAGCCTCAGACGCATCAGAGCTGATGCGCCCGCAGAACGCAGCCAGGTTCTTGCATTACAACATTCAGTATTGTTCTGACGAAATTCTGGTCCACAACCCACTTCCTTACCGTCCGCCCTCTCCTCATTCCGTACATAGTACAGCTTTCTTTCAGCCATTACTAGAGCCTTGCATAGAAGGTGATACTTCAAACTGATTGCATCGAGTTAGTGTCCATGGCTAGCGACTGTGCAACAGATGCAGCGTCGTCGCCTCTTGATGGGTCCTTGTGCGGTCACGAGACTCTGGAAGCCATGCTGAAGGCTCATCTTCCCAAGGATAAACTCGAGGTATCTACGCCTTGCAGATTCAGGAAGTTTGATTCGTTGATTTCATTTCTCTTTCCCCTGAAAAATGCATTATAAGCTTAGGCTATTATAAGCTCGGGGTATCTGTCCATTATTGGCTGTGAGCAGGAGGCCCTTCGCGTCCTTCACGGCCATTCCAATGGTGAGGGGTTGGTTTCTTCAGTCACCCTCCCGGAAGCAGCAACGGAGGCAGCACAGCGGCTCGACTTCGACCTGCAGGTAATTCTGGTTTGTTTGATGCAATTATGGTGTTTTTGAACTACTTGCTGCCCGTTGGTTATGCTTATTAGTTCAAGCGTTTTCGCCTTGAACCGCTCCTACACCATCAATTCGTCAATTTTGATCATATTGACATGTTTTTGCAAAATTGTCAAAAATTTCCATGCTTTCCAAGCCAGGCCTACAAGTTCGGCGCTGCACGCGAGCAGCTTCGGGGGCCACGTTTCATCCGAGCAGCCCTGGTGCAAAACCGAATCGTGCTTCCCACCACAGCGCCTTTCGCGGAGCAGCGCAGCGCGATCATGAGCCGTGTGTCAGAGATGATCGACATAGCAGCATCGTGCGGAGTCAATATCCTGTGCCTACAGGAGGCGTGGCCAATGCCCTTCGCGTTTTGTACCCGGGAGAAGCACTGGTGCGAGTTTGCAGAGGTGGTTCCGGAGGCTAGTAGCAGTAACGGGGGTGATAATAACGGGATGGGGTGTAACGGTACTGGGAACAGCAGCAGCAGAAGCAGTGGGGGGAGCGGTAGTGGTGGCGGTGGTGCTGGTGGCTTGAGGGGGAGAGAGGCAGGGCCGACAGTGGCGCTGGTGTGTGAACTGGCAAGAAGGCACAACATGGTGATTATAAGCCATGTGCTTGAACGGGATGTGACTCACGGCGACACTGTGTGGAACACTGCCGTTATTGTGGGCAACAAAGGGAACATTATTGGGAAGCACCACAAGGTGAGAGAAGTCACTGTGGGGGTGGGGAGGGGGGAAAAGGGGTCTTTTGAGTATGCTTGAAAGGGATGTGACTCACGGTGACACTGTGTGGTGTGAAACACTGCCATTATCTTGGGCAACAAAGGGAACATCATTGGGAAGCACCGCAAGGTGAGACGAGTTATGTGGGGAGGGGGGGTTGGGAGGGGAAGGGGAAGAAGGAAATGAGAGGTTTATATAGGCTGCTTTTATCATCAAGCAATATTTTGTGGATTTTTGGGGAAGTCACTGTTGGTGTGGGGGATGTGTCTGGATGATGGGACAGCAAAAGTGAATTAAGGATATACCAATCACTCATGTCCTATCCCTTCCTTTCGCAGTTGAGGATTCTCAAAGTTACTGTTCACGCCATCCCCTCCCCCGCCTCCTCGTTAGAATCACATCCCACGGGTGGGTGATTTCAACGAGAGCACCTACTACATGGAGGGCAATACGGGCCACCCGGAGTTTGGGCGAGTGGCAGTCAACATCTACTACGGCCGCCACCACCTGCTCAACTGGATGGCCTTCCTTCGCCCTCCACTCACACCCCAACACCTACCCTTTCCTCTCTTCTCCCGACCGTCACACCGTCCCCTCCCTCTCCTCCTCTTCTTGATGCCCTCTCACTCCCGCCCCTCACCAGAATCACATTCCGCGGGTGGGTGATTTTAACGAGAGCACGTACTACATGGAAGGAAACACGGGCCATCCGGTGTTTGAGACGGAGTTTGGGCGAGTGGCAGTCAACATCTGCTACGGCCGCCACCACCCCCTCAACTGGATGGGGTTTGCTCTCAACGGAGCAGAAATCATATTCAACCCATCGGCTACGGTGGGCGGGCTCAGTGAACCCCTGTGGCCAATTGAGGTGAGGTTATGGGTGGAAGAGGGTGGGTAGGTGGAAAATAGAAGCCGAGGGAACATCTGCTACGGCCGCCACCACCCCTTCAACTGGACGGCGTTTGCATTGAATGGAGCGGAGATCGTATTCAACCCGTCTGCCACTTTGGGAGGGCTCGGTGAACCGCTGTGGCCCATAGAGGTGAGGTTACGGGAGAAGGTGTGGGGTAAGGGCTGAGAGCAGGTTGTCAAACTTTTGAGTCGACTCAAAAGCAGGTGAGGTTACGGGAGAAGGTGTGGGGTAAGGGCTGAGAGCAGGTTGTCAATCTTTTGAGTCGACTCAAAAGCAGGTGAGGTTACGGGAGAAGGTGTGGGGTAAGGGCTGAGAGCAGGTTGTCAAAATCTGGATGGCCTTTGCACTGAACTGCGCAGAGATCATTTTCAACCCTTCTGCTACCATAGGGGGCGGTGAGGAGGAGGACGAAGGGGGGAGCATGGGTGGAAAAGGGGATGTTGGGGGGGAGAATGGGGTTGTGAAGATGCATTTCTGCCTCCACCAGCTCAACTTCTTTTTTTCTCCCTTGTTTTTTTTTCTCGCGTGAATTTCTTTCCTTCCTTACTCCCCCCGATCCCACCAGGCACGATGTGCAGCCATAGCCAACAGTGTCGTGGGGGCAATCAACCGCGTGGGCACCGAGACCTTCCCCCACGCCTTCACCTCGGGGATTGCCGGCTGGCACACACCAACCCGCTTCGCTCTCAGTGGGTTTTCTGGATGACTGGAAAAAATATCAGATCGCTCTTTCCCTTCCCTTGCTTCCCTGTCACTTTCTGCTGGGGCCTTGCACACGCACACCCGCCACTTTTGCAGGCACGATGTGCAGCCATAGCCAACAGTGTGTTCGTGGGGGCAATCAACCGCGTGGGCACTGAGACCTTCCCCCACGCCTTCACCTCGGGGGACTGCCGGCCCGCCCACAGCGACTTTGGGCATTTCTACGGCTCCTCCTACTTCGCTGCTCCTGATGGCTCGCGCACCCCTGCTGCTTCAAGATGCAGGGACGGGCTCATGATTGCCGATTTGGACCTCAACCTGTGCCGGCAGGTGGGTGGGAAAGAGCAGGGTTGCAGGGAATCACCTCTTTTGCTCGCGCACCCCTGCTGCCTCGAGGTGCCGGGACGGGCTCATGATCGCCGATCTGGATCTCAACCTGTGCCGCCAGGTGGGTGAATGAGATGGATGGATTATGGATATTCTGAAGTGAAGGACTTGCCTCGCGCACCCCTGCTGCCTCGAGGTGCTGGGACGGGCTCATGATCGCTGATCTTGACCTCAACCTGTGCCGACAGGTGGGTGAATGAGATGGACGGATTATGGATATTCTGAAGTGAAGGACTTGCCTCGCGCACCCCTGCTGCCTCGAGGTGCTGGGACGGGCTCGTGATCGCCGATCTGGATCTGAACCTGTGCCGGCAGGTGGGTGAATGAGAGCAGCAGGGGGAGGGAAGGGAATGAATCTGGGGCTCTGAATGTGCTGTGCTGTGCTGTGTGGTGCTGTGCTGTGCTGTGCTCTGCTCTGCTGTGCTGTGCTGTGCTGTGCTGTGCTGTGCTGTGCTGTGCTCTGCTGTGCTGTGCTGTGCTGTGCTGTGCTCTGCTCTGCTGTGCTGTGCTGTGCTGTGCTGTGCTGTGCTGTGCTGTGCTGTGCTGTGCTGTGCACACCCCCGCTGCCTCTAGGGGGTGCGATGGGCTCATGATTGCTGGTTTGGACCTCAAACTGTGCCGCCAAGTGGGAGAGAACGGGAGGGAGGGATGCAGGGGTGTGGCAGATGCATGACTTCTGGTAACAGTTTGTTCCACTCGCTCACCCCCACTGTCTCTAGACAATCTGGACCTCAACCGCTGTCACTAGGATCTACGTTCCATTTCTGCTTTCTTTGAGTCACATCACTCCCCAAACCTTCCCTCCTCTTCTTTCCCCCTCCCCCGCCTCCAATCCTCTCTCCAGGTGCGGGACAAGTGGGACGTTCAGATGACCGCCCACTACAACATAACTGCTTGCCTTGAGTCACATCAACCTCCCCCCCTCCTGCTTCCCCCGCCCTTCACTCCTTCTCACACATTTCCTGCACAACCCCCTCTTTCCTCTTCCAGGTGGGAGTTTCCAGATGACCGCCCGGTATGAGATGTATTGGGATCTCTTGGACTGATACGCTCCCCGCCCCTCATCCCTCCCCCACACACATTTCCCACACAACCTCCCCGTCCTCTTCCCAGGTGCGGGACAAGTGGGGCTTCCAGATGACTGCCCAGTACAAATGCATCTTCTTGTATTGAGTCACATCACTTTCCGAACCTCCCCTTCCCCCAACTTCTCCCCCAGGTGCGGGACAAGTGGGGCTTTCAGATGACCGCCCGGTACGAGATGTACCGAGATCTTTTGGACCGATACTGCCGCCCAGACTTCCAGCCACAGATTGTCAGAGACCCCACCCTTCCACCAGCGTAACAGCATTTTGAAATTTGAGCCAACTTCACATACCAGCTCGTTTCAGAGATCCTCCCACTTCATCTACATGACAACATTCTTTGTTCACTTTCGTTTCGGTCCCAGATCGGTTATTTCCTTTCTCCAGCCTCGCTGGATGATCTGCCTCTCCGAGAGGTTGTAGATGTGGGATACGCAAAAGGGGGGAGTGTATATATTCTAACTTAAGTCATGTACATTGCAGGATTCTTCAAGGTTAGCATGGATGACAGAAGTGAAGGCCCTTTTTTGTGCTCTGAAGTGTCAAACTATGTTTGTATACATTGGGTATGCTGTAGTGAGGTGCATCCTAGGGGGTACATGTCAAACTCTCAACATTCTTCTTGTACCCCCCTCCTCTCCCTACCCCAACCACTACTCTCCCTCAGATCCTAAGCCACTTAGTACTTGAGATGAAGTGCTACTCGCATCGGCACATAGGGCACAGGGCGCCGGAGGGACTGGGGTAGTTGACCCACTTGAGAAAGCAGTGCATGCGTGGGTCTACATAAGACCGTATGAGCTTCATTTCGCTGCAGACGCAGGGAGTCTATAGGTACTACAAGAAGAGAAGTCCCATCTTAAGCTCTGAAACGCCACTCGCGCCGGCACATGGGGCACAGCGGGCGGGGAGACTGCGAGTTGACCCACTTGAGAATGCAGTGCAGGTGGAAGGCATGAGAGCACATACCCCATACTGCATCACCCATTTACAGACCACAAACACAGGCAGAGAGGAACGGGTAAGACAAACTTCAGCGGCAAATGATATTTTATTACTTTGTCCCACTTGAAAAGGCAGTGCAGGTACAAGGCACATGACTCAACACAAAACCTACTTATACTGCGTATTTCCACGCAATGTTCCACATTGAGATAAGGACAACTTTGCTAGGACTCACTGAGGGGGCGGTCGTCGCCAGGCATCTTGCAGTCAGGGCAGCAGCCATCAAAGGCCAATACATAACGCCAAGCGATACTGTATGCTGCGACAGGGGAGACTACACATTATGCCTCTTAAAATGACTCACTGAGAGGGCAATCGTCGCCAGGCATCTTGCAGTCGGGGCAGCAGCCATCAAAGGCCATGCGGCAAATGCCGCACGAGTCATCCTGCGCGCCCCATGTCCATGATGCCACTGCATGCCATCTGGTTAAAAAGGGAGGAGGGAAGGGTAGGACAGGAATGACGAACAATGTGAAAGAAAAGAAAAGAAAAGAAAAGTAAATGTTCAGGCCAGGTCCACGAACGAAACGTAGCATTCCATTCCGTATCTGCAAACCTTTTCTTAAAAAAACAAAAGTTTTCGTGGACGTACCCTGTGTTGTTGAGCGAAACCATGGCGTGAAGGGGGGTCGTGGACATGAGGGGGAAAGAGGGGGAAAAAGGGGTTGGTGGGAGGGGAGAGGGGTCAAAGGAGGATGAGGATGGAGGAGGAGGAGGGGGGACGGAGAGGGGGAGTGTTTAAAAGTGATGTCAGATACGCGGCTGTCTAGAATGTGGCCAGTGGCGACCATGACGGCAAAATCTGCCTCAGCAGTCGCCACAACGGACCAATGGTTGTAACCGACGAAATCATGGTAACGAACGAATCATAGCTCACCGAGAATCTTGACCTTCATCCTCGCTGTTACAGGCTGCGATGCTTGTGAAGGATGAAGAACAGCTCCTCACAACACTATACTCAATACAGTGTATTTTAAACCGTCTTAACAGCTGGATTAATAAACTGCAGTACTGATTCGCTTCGGCGCGCCGCGCTTTCTTCTCTGTCGTCTAATCATCCGCGCTCCTCGTCTATCCCTAGACAGCTCTGCCCCAGGATATTGTTTCAGCCGTAAACCTACAGGTCCGTCAACGGGTGAATCGCAATGGAGTAACTAATTGCTCCCAAACTACTACAAGTGATCCCCGAATCTTACTAAGTTGAGAACGTTTCCGACACGCACGCTGGGGTGAAGGTGGTAGAGCTACTGATGAGGCAATCAATGGTGAGGTAGCAGGCTTGAGATTCAGATTATGGCGGCTCGGTGAATCTGTCAGTGCTAATCAAGCGCAAAACCAAGGTGCTGGAGGCTTGAAAGTGGAAAATAGGTGCAGTGTAGTGTAGATGCAATTTTATCACTTATACGTGTGATTGATGGAGTTGCGGAAGATTTGTGTAACATGCGCTTGTTTTAGCGACAGTCGCGAATGACCTGCTCCACACGTTCACTACACCCTCCAGCACGCTTTCACGGCCCGAACCACACAGGCGCAAACCAGCATTTTCGTTCGAGTAACATGACGAAGCAGACATCGCGAATCTTTTCGCGTACCTTTTTCCCCAACAAGGATTTCCTCTGGCAGATCTTCCAGAAATCTCCACTTACGTCCTAGATGATTCCTTAGGTCCGGATTTCCTAAACTTCCCTTTTTCCTTACGACAGGCCGAGGCGTATTGTGCCTCTAGTTTCTGACGCGGGACGAGAGAATCGCTTCGCTCACTGCGGGTGGGCTGGGGATATGTTGTCGTTGGCTGCTGAAGCAGCTCGACCGTTAGAGTCGTAAGTCAGGCGAGGGAAGTAGCTGATACCGCGTCGCGGGTCTTGATCCGTGCGTTTTATTCTCGCAGAAGAAAACTCGGGGAACTAAGAGAGTATGACGGCTCCGGTTCCGCCGTCTGAGGTGAGTAACAGCGTCGGTTGGGACATTTGTTGGACATTTTATGGTTTCTCAGCAGATTCTTGAGTTTTTTGAAACTCTCGGGGGAATAAGAGAGTATGAATGATCAGGTTCCGCCGAATAAGGTGAGTAGCAGCGTCAGTTGGTGTGCTAGATGGACATTACCTGGTCTTTCCAGGGGAGAGATTCTGGGGAAGTAAGAGGATTGGTTGTTCTTATTCCAACTTCAGAAGCGATAACCGGCGTCTTTCGAAAGTCTGGTTGGACATTGACGGCTTTAATGTGTGCACTGTTAGTTAAATGATGTTGGGGACGTTACAAGCAGTCTGGATATGCTAGGTGTTTTAATTAAGCGTTTCTTTGGCTCGCACCATCTGCGGTCTTATAACGCGACGTATGTTTTGGAGACATACAAACGTGTGGTATTTTAGGGTTTCCTGGGTGGAAAGAGAGGCTTCAAACGAGTCATGCCAGTGAAAGTACTCTGCGAAGTATTTGCGGTCGCTGCGCATCCCGAACGTTAATAAAATATCATTTTCCTGTCGTACATCTGCCGCCGATATCCTCGGTTCTGGCATCAGCAACCTTTGCTGGTAACCGTCATGATACGAACAGAGTGGTACTTAGTCCCATATTCTCTCCCGAATATAAGTGTTATGTCGCGCGGAATGCGAGAAATATGACTGCGTCGAATCTGTGTTTGTGTGCTGTGATGCGTGCTCTTTCAAGTTACTTTTCTATATTACCATTTGTAACCGAACATGATAAATTTCGTTTTCTTTTTCGCGTGCACCTGGCAGGAGCAGCAGCGACTCCAGGGCGCGGCTGTGGACGTCCTAATGCAGGACAGCGGGATTCCTTCTATCGGGGACAGCGATCAGGACATGGGGGTACCGGATCCGCCAGGTCGGATCCGCGGGGAAGCGGAGGCGCGGGAGGCGGCGGACATGGCGGAAGAGATGGCGGGAGCGCAAATTGGAAGCGGTGTGGCGGGGGAAGACGGGGAACTGGCCTCTCGCGGAGGCCTGGATTCCATGGAAGGTAGGTGGGGTGGGGTGGGGTGGGGTGGGGTGGGAGGGATGTGGGGTGGGATGGGTGCGACTCAAGTGTCCCTCTCTCTACATCCAATTTGCAAGGAGCCGCAAAAATCATCACGAACTGATATATGCTTAACTTATGTTGAAGGAAGTCCCTTGGTTTTTCCCCCTTCACCCCCCGTATTGCAGCTGAATCCCCCACAGACCCACCCGCCATTGACGCTTTCCCGCCAGGCCTGGTCGCTCCCGCGCCCATGGGGCCCGAGCTCCCCCCTGCAGACGACCCGCTTTCGCGCTCGTTCCGGTGGCAGATTGACAACACACCCTTCGTCTCTTCCCCCCGTGCCTTCTCCCCGCACCTCTTCACCCCCCCACCAGCCGAGTCCCCCACGGACCCCCCCGCTACAGACGCGTCTCCCCCAGGCCTGGTTGCCCCCGCCCCCATGGGGCCCGAGCTCCCCCCTGCAGACGACCCGCTGTCGCGCACGTTCCGGTGGCAGATTGACAACTTTTCCAAGATCACAGAGCGCAAGATCTACTCGCAGCCCAACTTCGCCGTCGGGGGTTACAACTGGTGCGTCTGTCTGTCTGTCTGTCTGTCTGTCTGTCTGTCTGTCTGTCTGTCTGTCTGTGTGTGTGGGTGGGTGAGTAGTTAGGTGGAGTACGACTCCCCCCACTCGCGCACGTCCGGTGGCAGATTGGCAACTTCCCCAAGATCACAGAGCGAAAGATCTACTCCCAGCCCAACTTCACTGTTGGAGGGTACAGCTGGTGCGTGCGTGGGTGTTGCTGGGTGGGTGGGTTGGGGGGTGAGTGGGTGGGTGGGTGGATAGGTATGGGTGGGTACTACCCCTTCTTTTCTCGCACGCTTTGGTGGCAGATTGACAAACTTCTCCAAGATCACAGAGCGCTTTTAGAGCGCAAGATTTTCTCCAAGCCAACCTTCACTTCACCGTTGGGGGGTTCAACTGGTGCATGCAGTCACGATGCCTCTCCCCCTCCTTACCCCTCATGCACCACTCCGTTTTCTCCCCCCCGTTCTCTTCCCTCTCTTCCTCCCAGAGTCCCATCCCCTCTTTCCCCTCGCCCTCCTCGCCCCCTCCCTTCCCTCCCCTCTCCCCCTCTCCCCACGCTCTCCTTCTCCCAGGCGGCTGCTGATCTTTCCACGTGGCAACACCCAAGAGCAGCTGTCAGCGTACCTTGACGTGGCAGATGCTGCCAACTCTGCCTCTCCTCCCCTCACCCCTCATGCTTCCCACCCCTCTCTCTCTCTTCCCTCTCTTCCTCTCCTCCCTCCCTCCCTGTTCCCCTCTTTCCCTCACCTCCCTCCCCTTTCTCCCCGCTCTCTTCGTCCCTCAAGCGACTGCTCATCTTTCCACGTGGCAACACCCAAGCGGAGCAGCTGTCAGTGTACCTTGACGTGGCAGATGCTGCAGTCACGATGCCTCCCCCCCTCCTTACCCCTCATCCACAACTCCCCTTTCCCTTCCCCTCTCCCTTTTCCCCCTCTCCCTCCCCACTCCTCCCCCCCCTCCCATTTCTTCCCTCTCCTTCCCGCTCTCCCCGCTCTCCCCTCGTTCTCCCCTCTCTCTCCTTCCCCCAGGCGGCTGCTGATCTTTCCACGTGGCAACAACCAAGCGGAGCAGCTGTCAGTGTATCTTGACGTGGCAGATGCCCAAACTCTGCCGCCCGGCTGGACCAAGAGCGCCCACTTTGTGCTGTGCCTGATCAACCAGTTCGACCGCAAGATGAATGTGCGCAGAGGTGAGGAGAGGGAATATCGTAAGAATGGAGAGAGTGAGGGAGAGATGAGGAGAGTTAGGCAGGGATAGAGGCTGGACCAAGAGCGCCCACTTTGTGCTGTGCCTGATCAACCAGTACGACCGCAAGATGAATGTGCGCAGAGGTGAGGAGAGGGAATCTCGTAAGAATGGAGAGAGTGAGGGAGAGATGAGGAGAGTTAGGAAGGGATAGATGCTGGACCAAGAGCGCCCACTTTGTGCTGTGCCTGATCAACCAGTACGACCGCAAGATGAATGTGCGCAGAGGTGAGGAGAGGGAATCTCGTAAGAATGGAGAGAGTGAGGGAGAGATGAGGAGAGTTAGGAAGGGATAGAGGCTGGACCAAGAGCGCCCACTTTGTGCTGTGCCTGATCAACCAGTACGACCGCAAGTTGAATGTGCGCAGAGGTACACTTGTGTGGGTAGAGATTCGCAGAGGGAGAGTCCTTCCCCCCCTCCCCGTTCCCTCCTCTGCCGATCCTTCCCCATCCCCTCCTCCCCTCCCCCCTTCCGCCCCTGCCTGCCCCCTGTCCCCTACCCCCCTCTCCTCTGTCAGACACGAGCCACCAGTTCAGTGCGAGGGAGAGCGACTGGGGCTTCACCTCCTTCATGTCTCTGCACTGCAGGACCTCTATGACCCTTCTAAGGGCTGAACGAAGGCTTCTCCTTGTGCTCTAACTTGTGTTCTCCCTTGTGTTCTCCCTTGTGTTGTCCTCTGCGTTCCCCCCTGTCTGTCAGACACGAGCCACCAGTTCAGTGCGAGGAAGAGCGACTGGGGCTTCACCTCCTTCATGTCTCTGCAGGACCTCTACCACCCCACCCCTCTTAGGTCTGAACGAAAGGCTTCTCCTTGTGCTCTAACTTGTGTTCTCCCTTGTGTTTTCTGTGTGCTTCCCCCTGTCTGTCAGACACGAGTCACCAGTTCAGTGCGAGGGAGAGCGACTGGGGCTTCACGTCCTTCATGTCGCTGCAGGACCCCTACGGCCCTTCTAAGGGTTGAATGAAGGCTTCTCCTTGTGTTCTGACTTGTGCTTGCCTCTGTGTTCTGCTGTGCGTCCCCCCACCTTGTCTACCAGACACGAGCCACCAGTTCAGTGCGAGGGAGAGCGACTGGGGCTTCACCTCCTTCATGTCGCTGCAGGACCTCTACGACCCCTCTAAGGGCTTCCTTGTTAACGACTCAGTGATCCTCGAGGCTGAAGTGAACGTGCGCGTGGACTACTGGGCGTACGATTCCAAAAAGGAGACCGGATACGTCGGCCTGAAGAACCAGGGGGCTACTTGCTACATGAACTCTCTCCTTCAGACTCTCTACCATATCCCGTTCTTTCGAAAAGCCGTTTACCACATGCCGACTTCTGAAAACGAGCTACCTTCCAGCAGCATCCCTCTCGCGCTCCAGAGCCTGTTTTATAAGCTCCAGTACACAGACACCAGCGTGGCGACGAAAGACTTAACTAAAAGTTTCGGGTGGGACACTTATGATTCGTTTATGCAGCATGACGTGCAGGAGTTGAACCGGGTTCTGTGCGAGAAGCTGGAGGATAAGATGAAGGGGACGGTGGTGGAGGGGACGATCGAGAAGCTGTTTGAAGGGCACGTGATGAACTATATCGAGTGTGACAATGTGGACTACAAGTCGACGCGCAAGGAGTCGTTCTATGGTGAGTATTTGGCACTTTAAAGAAGCAGTTTCAGGGGTGTGCTGTAAGCTATGTTGGGGCATCATCTTTTCTTTCAGAATCTCTCTCCCTCTATCAATCTTGGCATTGCCAAAAAAGAAGAAAAAAAAAATCTTTCTTTCTGCCCTTCCCTTTATCGTTGCCAGACCTGCAGCTGGACGTGAAGGGGTGTCGGGACGTGTATGCGAGTTTTGACAAGTACGTGGAGGTGGAGAGGCTGGATGGCGACAACAAGTACCACGCGGAACAGCACGGGCTGCAGGTACGGTTACGTTACAGGTTACTGTGTATGGCAGGTATGCATGCGAAGAAGGTGTGTCTAGTCTACAGCTGCCTGTCTCAAGTACGTGGAGGTGGAGAGGCTGGATGGCGACAACACGTACCACGCGGAGCAGCACGGGCTGCAGGTATACCTACCCTAGGTGCTGCTTCCCCTAGTAAGTAGGTTGAGTGGGGTATGCGAGGGAGGCGACAATGTGGTAGCGCTTTCCCTCCCTCACCTCAAGTACGTGGAGGTGAGAGGCTGGATGGTGACAAGTACCACGCGGAGCAGCATGGGCTGCAGGTATGCCTGGGTGCTGCTTCCCCTATTGGGTAGGTAGGTGGGGCATGCATGACAGGCGACAGTGTGCTAGAGAGCTTCGTGTCTCTCAAGTACGTGGAGGTGGAGAGGCTGGATGGATGGTGACAACAAGTACCACGCGGAGCAGCACGGGCTGCAGGTGAGGGTGCTGGTGTTGTTACCACAGCTTTTTAAGGATTACAACTGCAGCTGCTTGTGCTGAGATGCCATTTCAGCCCTGAGATTGCACATGTTGCTCTTCTTTCCCAACGTGACAATCGTTGCTCTACTTTCTACTATCCACCCACCTGTTACTTGGCTTGGCAGGACGCCAAGAAGGGAGTGCTATTTGTGGACTTCCCTCCCGTGCTGCAGCTGCAGCTGAAGCGCTTTGAATACGACTTTATGCGAGACACCATGGTCAAGGTACTTGCAGGATCAGGCATGCCTGCACCCTACCGCACCTCACTGAACTCATCTCTACCCCACATAGCTGCAGCTGAAGCGCTTTGAATACGACTTCATGAGAGACACTATTGTCAAGGTACGTGAGCACACCCATGGGATTTTTAAAGGCACTCTGCTGCACCGCACGGCACCCATCTGTAGCCCGTTCATGCCCACGTAGCTGCAGCTGAGGCAGTTTGAGTACGATTTGGACAGTGTCCATGGTCAAGGTACACACCACAGAGACGCCACTATCTTCCCTTCTCTCCCACTCCCTCACTCCCCCTCGCCTCACTAGATCAACATTTGCTACGAGTTCCCGGTTTGAATACGATTTGGACAGTGTCCAGCCCAGCATTCGTATTTTTGAGTCGACTCAAAAATACGCTGCGAGACGATTTGGACGGTGTCCTGCATTCGTTTTTTCCTCGTGCCTCCTCCTTTCCGTCCCCATTGCTCCTGGGATGCTCCCATGAACCCTCTTCCTCACCCCCTCGCCAGATCAACGCCCGCGTGCAGTGAGGGTGTTTTTGAGACGTCTCAAAAACACCCTCACTGCACGTGGCTTTCCGTCCCCATTGCTCCTGGGATGCTCCCATGAACCCTCTTCCTCACCCCCTCGCCAGATCAACGCCCGCCCGCTACGAGTTCCCTCTGGAGCTGGATTTGGACCGGGAAAATCGCAAGTAGCTTACACCTGACTGAAACCGCACTTACGCACTCTCATCCCCTACCTACTCACTCCGTCCCCCTGCGCCCTCACCACCACCAGATCAACGACCGCTACGAGTTCCCTCTGGAGCTCGATTTGGACCGGGAGAACCGCAAGTACCTCACTCCTGACTGCGACAGGAGTGTGCGCAACCGTTACCAGCTGCACAGGTGGGTTTGGATTTTCCAAAGCGCGTTCTGGTTTAAGGTTTCAGAGGTTCTGGGGTTTTGAATGTATAGTCGGCGGCGCAGATCGCAAGTACTTCACACCGGACTGCGACTGGAATGTGGCCAACTACCTCCTTCACAGGTGGGTTTGAGAGCTTGGGGTTTGGAGATTTAGAGTTTTGCAAATGTTTTGTCATCGTGGGTTTTGTTTTGTTTTGTTCTGCTTTTTTTTTGTTTTTTTTTACATATATATATATATATATTTTTTTTTTTTTTTCTTCTTCTTCTTCTTCTTCTGTTTTTTATTTTCTTGAGAACCCCCTGATCTTTCTCCTTCTCTGCTCTCTGCTCTCTGCTCTGTGCATTGTGCTCTGTGCGTGCGTGCAGTGTGCTGGTACACAGTGGGGGAGTGCATGGTGGGCACTACTACGCATTCATTCACGTGATAAAAGAAGTGTTTTGAGACGTCTCAAAACAATGCTCTGTGCATTGTGCCCGTGCGTGCAGTGTGCTGGTACACAGTGGGGGAGTGCATGGTGGGTACTACTATGTATGTTGCATGAGTAATCCCCTCATCTTTCTCCTTCTCTGCTCTCTGCTCTGTGTGCTCTGTGCATTGTGCTCTGTGCATTGTGGTCTGTGCCTGTGCGTGCAGTGTGCTGGTACACAGTGGGGGAGTGCACGGAGGGCACTACTACGCATTCATTCGCCCCAACCTCACAGAGCAGTGGTACGAAGGTGTTGAGAGGTTTACACAAGGATTTGACGGATTGCATGTGTGTTTCTCAACAACGTTTCCCCTGATGTTGTGGCACCTTGCCCGGCCGCCCCCCCGATTCTGCCTCTCTGCCTCTCTGCCTCTCTGCCTACTCCTGCCGTGTTTCCAAAGTGTATAAACACCATCTGACTTGATTATCGAGGTGACTTTTGAGTCGACTCAAAAGCCCCCCCCCTCCCCATCCCTTCTGCCTCTCTGCCTACTCCTGCCGTGTTTCCAAATTGTATAATCACCATCTGACTTGATTATCTTGCCCCAGTGCCCTACCCGTTTGACTTCCACCAGCCATGCATCAACCAACCAACCAACCAACCAACCAACCAACCAACCAACCAACCAACCAACCAACCAACCAACCAACCAACCAACCAACCAACCAACCAACCAACCAACCAACCAACCAACCAACCAACCAACCAACCAACCAACCAACCAACCAACCAACCAACCAACCAACCAACCAACCAACCAACCAACCAACCAACCAACCAACCAACCAACCAACCAACCAACCAACCAACCAACCAACCAACCAACCAACCAACCAACCAACCAACCAACCAACCAACCAACCAACCAACCAACCAACCATCCTTGCCTATTCTCCTCCCTGTCCCCCACCCCACCTTCCTAATCCCTAAACCCTAAACTTTTTCCTTTCTGGGCAGGTTCAAGTTTGACGACGAGCGAGTGACAAAGGAGGACGTGAAGCGAGCGTTGGACGAGCAGTACGGAGGAGAGGAGGAGGTGAGGTGGTGGGAAAGGTGGTGAGAAGATGAACAGGTGGGGTGCTGGGGAGAAGAATAAGTGAGGGGGAGAGGAACAGGTGAGTTGGTAAAGGAAAGTTGAATGGGCAGAAGCACGCACGTTAAACCATCCGCCCTTCAGTTCATCAATGCATACATCATGTATGCATGTATGATACATGCTCGTGTAGTGTGCATCTGAGAGATCTCTCTAACACTAACTCCTCCATCCCTCCCTCGCTCCTTTCCACTCCCTTCTCTGTGTCACTGTGTCACCCACTCACTCCAGCTGAGCCAAACCAATCCCGGGTTCAACCATCAGCCCTTCAAGTTCACCAAGTTCAGCAACGCATACATGCTGGTGTACATCCACGAGAGCGACTGGGGGTGCCTTTATTTTTTGTCACCATTTTCAACCCATCCCTCCCTATCCTTGCATGCCTTCTCCTCCCTTTCCCTTTCTCTGTGTCACCCACCACAGCTGAGCCAAACCAATCCGGGCTTCAACCATCAGCCCTTCAAGTTCACCAAGTTCAGCAACGCGTACATGCTGGTGTACATTCGGGAGAGCGACCGGGACAGCATCCTGTGCAACGTGACTGAGAACGACATTGCACAGCACCTGAGGGTGAGTGAGTGAGTGAGAGGCAGTGCATGTGATGTGGGCACGCGGCGATGCAGGCGAGGCTGTTGTGCCGCTTTGAAGGACCTGGCAGGCCCATCTGGTGCACATCTGGTGCACATCTGGTGCCCATCTGGTGCACATCTGGTGCACATCTGGTGCACATCTGGTGCACATCTGGTGCACATCTGGTGCACATCTGGTGCACATCTGGTGCCCATCTGGTGCACATCTGGTGCACATCTGGTGCACATCTGGTGCACATCTGGTGCCCATCTGGTGCACATCTGGTGCACATCTGGTGCACATCTGGTGCACATCTGGTGCCCATCTGGTGCACATCTGGTGCCCATCTGGTGCACATCTGGTGCACATCTGGTGCCCATCTGGTGCACATCTGGTGCACATCTGGTGCACATCTGGTGCACATCTGGTGCCCATCTGGTGCACATCTGGTGCCCATCTGGTGCACATCTGGTGCACATCTGGTGCCCATCTGGTGCACATCTGGTGCACATCTGGTGCCCATCTGGTGCACATCTGGTGCCCATCTGGTGCCCTTCTGGTGCACATCTGGTGCACATCTGGTGCACATCTGGTGCACATCTGGTGCACATCTGGTGCACATCTGGTGCACATCTGGTGCACATCTGGTGCACATCTGGTGCACATCTGGTGCACATCTGGTGCCCATCTGGTGCACATCTGGTGCACATCTGGTGCACATCTGGTGCACATCTGGTGCACATCTGGTGCACATCTGGTGCACATCTGGTGCACATCTGGTGCACATCTGGTGCACATCTGGTGCACATCTGGTGCACATCTGGTGCACATCTGGTGCCCATCTGGTGCACATCTGGTGCCCATCTGGTGCACATCTGGTGCCCATCTGGTGCACATCTGGTGCACATCTGGTGCCCATCTGGTGCACATCTGGTGCACATCTGGTGCACATCTGGTGCACATCTGGTGCACATCTGGTGCACATCTGGTGCCCATCTGGTGCACATCTGGTGCACATCTGGTGCACATCTGGTGCACATCTGGTGCACATCTGGTGCACATCTGGTGCACATCTGGTGCATTTCTGGTGCGGCCAGGACAGCATCCTCTGCAACGTGACTGAGAATGACATTGCACAGCAGCTTAGGGTGAGTGAGTGAGTGAGTGAGGCAGTGAGTGAGGCAAAGGCTAGGGAACGTGTGCGACCAGGTGTGCGCTTGCGACAGCATTCTCTGCGCTTGTTCTCGTGACTGAGAAGGACATTACACAGCACCTTAGGGTGAGCGAGTTAGGCAGTGCAGGTAAGGCAGTGCAGGTAAGGCAGTGCAGGTAAGGCAGTGCAGGTAAGGCAGTGCAGGTAAGGCAGTGCAGGTAAGGCAGTGCAGGTAAGGCAGTGCAGGTAAGGCAGTGCAGGTAAGGCAGTGCAGGTAAGGCAGTGCAGGTAATGCCGCCCTCAGCCACCCCAGGATGGGAGAGGCTGTAGCATCTCCCCTCTCCATCCATACGTATACCCATTTGCACTACTCCTGTCAGCATCTGCCTCTAACCCCTCTCCTCCCCCTCCCCAGGCGCGGTTGAAGCGGGAGCAGGAGGAGAAGGAGCGCAAGCGCAAGGAGAAGGCGGAAGCCCACCTGTTCACCATAATCAAAGTCTCGCGCGACCAAGACCTCTCCAACCAGATCGGCCGCGACCTCTTCTTTGACCTCATAGACCACGAGCGTGTCAGGAGGAGGAGGAGGAGTTTCCACCCCCCCCCTTCCCCTCTTCCCCCCCTTCTCCTCCACCTTCCCTGGTCCCTTTACCTGTGCCCGACCCCCCCGCTCCTCCTGTCTGCCCTGCTGCTCCCGCTCCCCCTCTCCCCAGGCGCGGTTGAAGCGGGAGCAGGAGGAGAAGGAGCGCAAGCGCAAGGAGAAGGCCGAAGCCCACCTCTTCACAATCATCAAGGTCTCGCGCGACGAAGACCTTTCCAACCAGATCGGCCGTGACCTCTTCTTTGACCTCGTGGACCACGAGCGTGTCAGGAGCTTCCGCGTGGCGAAGCAGACGCGGTTTTTGGAGTTCAAGGCGCTCGTGGAGAGGGAGTTGGGGATCCCGGCGGCCGGGCAGCGGTTCTGGTTGTGGGCACGCCGGCAGAACCACACGTACCGGCCTAATCGCCCGCTGAATGCTGAAGAGGAGAACATGACGGTGAGACAGGAAGGGGGGGAAGGGAGGGAGAGAGAGTGAAAAGAAGGTAGGGAGAGTGAGAGAGCGAGGGAGTGAGGGAGTGGAAGGTGGGTGGAAAGAGAGTGAGAGGGAGAGTTATGGAGGGAGTGAGGAGCTTCAGAGTGGCGAAGGAGAGGGGAGGCCTTCCTTGTTCAAATGAGGGGTTCTGCTGAGGGGTTTCGTCAGCAATGCACACGCCATAGACCTGCCTTTCTCTCATCTCCTGCACCACCTCTCCGGCGGTCTCCTCTGCTCCCTGCTCCCTTGCCTCATTCCCCTCTTCTCTCCAACTCGCTCTTTCCAGGTGGGGCAACTGAGGGACTCGGTCAGCAAGGCACACGCCGTGGACCTGCGCTTGTTCCTAGAAGGCGCTCCATCCTCCCCTGTAAGTTCCCTCGCCTCCCTTGCTTCCACGTTCTGAGGTGACCTTTGAGTCGACCCAAAGGCCAGCAAGGCACACGCCGTGGACCTGCGCTTGTTCCTAGAAGGCACTCCCTCCTCCCCTGTATGTCAGCTAGCCATGTGTTGGCCCCCAGAGACTCTGTCAGCAAGGCCCATGTCGATTTTGTGAGGCACACACTTTGGACCTGCGCCTGTTCCTAGAAGGCTCCCCTGTAAGCTGTGCTGCTGCCCATGCTATCTGCTCCCCTCATAATCCTTCTCTAACACTTTTTCTGTCCTGTCTGCCCATTCCCCCCCCCCTTCACCTCGCTGGATGCACCAGGACCGGCCGTTGGTTCCGCTGCATGAGAGAGCCAAGGATGACATTTTGCTCTTCTTCAAGTTCTACGATCCTGTCACTGAGACGCTTAGGTAAGCGATGCTTAGGTCTCAAAAGAATGACATTTTGTTGGTTAGATGATACTCTTAGTTAGGAGATTTTTTTTTTTCCCACTCTTACTCCCCCTTCTCCTGCAATTGCTCTGCAGGTACGTGGGCCATCTGTTTGTGAAGCTCGGGCAGAAGCCGGGCGACGTGAGAGGGAAGATCAACAAGATGTGTGGCCTTCCTCCCACGGAGGACATTTTGATGTTTGAGGTGCGTGTGGTGTGGTGCGGTGCTGTGTGGCATGGTGGTGGGGTGGGTTCGGTGCAGTGCAGTGCAGTGGGTGCGAAGCGGTGTGGTGCAGTGCGGTGCAGTGTGGAGTGGTGCTGTGGGTGTGGTGCAGTGCGGTGTGGTGTGGTGCAGTGGGGTATGGTGTGGTGCAGTGGGATGTGGTGGTGCGATGTGGTGAGGGGAGCGCTGTGTGTTGATGAGAGTGCTAATTGCCGCCACTCATATCCAGCCTTCCCTCTCCCCCTCCCCTTCTCTCCTCCCCGGGAGATAAAGTTTGATCCAGCAGTGATGTGCGAGGCCATGGACCGCAAGGTGCTAATTCAACCCGACGTCTTCTCCTGTCTTTCTCCCTGCATGCTCCCTTCTCCTTCCCTCCCTCGCCTCAACACCCCAGGAGATAGTTTGATCCAGCAGTGATGTGCGAGGCCATGGACCGCAAGGTGCTAATTCAACCCGACGTCTTCTCCTGTCTTTCTCCCTGCATGCTCCCTTCTCCTTCCCTCCCTCGCCTCAACACCCCAGGAGATAGTTTGATCCAGCAGTGATGTGCGAGGCCATGGACCGCAAGGTGCTAATTCAACCCGACGTCTTCTCCTGTCTTTCTCCCTGCATGCTCCCTTCTCCTTCCCTCCCTCGCCTCAACACCCCAGGCGATAGTTTGATCCAGCAGTGATGTGCGAGGCCATGGACCGCAAGGTTGCTGGATATCCCTCAAACCCTCCACCTTTGTCCCCCCTCCCATCCCATCCCATCCCATGGTGCAGGAGATAAAGTTTGATCCAGCGGTGATGTGCGAGGCCATGGACCGCAAGGTGACGTTCAAGGGCGGGCAGCTGGAGGACGGCGACATTGTCTGCGTGCAGCGCGCCTCCCTGCCGCCGCCCACCCACCCACCTCTCCTTCTCTCCTTCTCCATGCCCCTCCGCCTCCCCCTCCCCCTCCTCTCCCTCTCCCCCCACTCCCCGTCTTCCACCCCTTCTCCTCTTCTCCCTCCCCTTCTCCCCTCCCCAGGAGATAAAGTTTGATCCAGCAGTGATGTGCGAGGCCATGGACCGCAAGGTGACGTTCAAGGGCGGGCAGCTGGAGGATGGCGATATTGTCTGCGTGCAGCGCGCCTCCCTGCCCACGCCTGCCTCAGATGGTGCTGCTGCTGGGGGTGCTGCTGCTGGTGGTGCTGGAGGGTGCGGTTGGAGGTGGTGCTGTGAGGTACCCTGACGTGCCGTCCTTTCTGGAGTATGTGCGGAATCGGCAGGTGGTGCACTTCAGACGCCTGGAGAGGCCCAAAGAAGATGCTTTCTGCCTCGAGCTGTGAGTACTTTCTTCCAACCCCACTCAAGTGAATGAGTTGATTTTCCTGCTGTGCCCTAGAATACAGGTAGAATACAGCTGTGCCCAGCTGTGCCCTAGAATACAGGTATCTAGTGTGTTCTTGGAGTATGTGATGCTGAAGGGTTTTTTTTTAGAATTCTCAAAAAAACCCTTAAGTGAGTGAGTTGATCTCCCTGCTGTGCCCTAGAATACAGGTAGAATACAGCTGTGCCCAGCTGTGGCCAGCTGTGCCCTAGAATACAGGTAGAATACAGCTGTGCCCAGCTGTGCCCTAGAATACAGGTATCTAGTGCGTTCTTGGAGTATGTGCGGAACTGGCAGGTGGTGCACTTCCGGCGACTGGAGAAGCCAAGAACAGGACGCCTTCTGTTTGGAGAAGCCAAAAACAGGACGCCTTCTGTTTGGAACTGTGAGTTTAGAGGTGTTTAATGGTGTTCAAACGTGTCATACTCAAGGTGTTCAGAGGTGTCCAGAGGTAGCTACCCCGTCCTCCCCTCCCTCTGTTCCTGTCCCCACCCCAGCTCAAAGCAGCACACGCATGACGATGTGGTGGCGAGGCTGGCAGAGGAGATAGGGCTGGACGACCCTTCCAACACTCATACCCCTCCCCCCCCCCCCCCCCCCCCCCCCCCCCCCCCTTTCTCCCCTTCTCTCCCTCCTCTCAGTTCCAAGCAGCACACGTACGACGATGTGGTGGCACGGCTGGCAGAGGAAATAGGCCTGGACGACCCTTCCAAGATCAGACTCACCACACACAACTGCTACTCCCAGCAGCCCAAGCCGCCCCCCATCAAGTACCGAGGAGTGGACAGCCTGACAGACATGCTCGTGCACTACAACCAGGTGGGTTGGGGTGGGGGGGGGGGGAATGGAGGGTAAGAGCATTTGGGTTTCGGATATGGTATGGGGATAGGTGTCCCAGCAGCATATGCACTGCTGCTACTCTCAGCAGCCCAAGCCAAGCCACCTCCCATCAAGTACTGAGGTGTTGACAGCCTGACAGACATGCTCGTGCATTACAACCAGGTGGGAAGAAAATGGGAAATGTCAGGGTATGAGGCATGGGTAGGTGTCATAACACTGACTCAGTGCCGCCTCCCATCAAGTACCGAGGGGCTGACAGCCTGACAGACATGCTCGTGCACTAACCAGGTGAGGGGATGGAGGGGTGAGAGGGAGGGAAGCTGTAGGGGTGGGTGGAAAGTGGTTGGGGTGGGTGGATATGGGAAGGATCACATGACCTCCTAAGCCGCCTCCCATCAATCAAGTACCGAGGGGTGGACAGCCTGACGGACATGCTCGTGCACTACAACCAGGTGGGCAGGGAGGGTAGGATTGGCATATGGGGTATGTCTGGGGTAGGTTACCGACTATCTAGCTCAGTGCCGCCGCCCATCAAGTACCGAGGGGTGGACAGCCTGACGGACATGCTCGTGCATTACAGCCAGGTGGGCTGCAAAAGTCGTTCCCGTTCATGCGAGCTGGCCAGGGACCGCACCCAGGAGGCCATTGCATTGCCTTCTTCTCATTCGCCCTGTCCCTTGCCCCCTCTGTTTTTTGTTTTTTTTTTTTTGTTTTTTGTTTTTTGTTTTTTGTTTTTTTTTTTCCTTTTTAAGAATTCTCAAAAAACAGATTCGGCCTTCTCATTTGTCCTGTCCCCCTTGCCCCCTCTCTGCGTTCCCATCCACTGTCCCCCTTGTACTGCAGTCGTCGGACATCCTCTATTTCGAGACGCTTGACATTCCTCTGCCCGAACTGCAGCGGCTCAAGACCCTCAACATCACATTCCATAACAGCAAGGCGGAGGAGGTGAGGGAGGGAGGGGGAGGTGAGGGAGGGGGGGGTGAGGGAGGGGGGGGTGAGGGAGGGGGGTGTGAGGGAGGGGGGGGGTGAGGGAGGGGGGTGTGAGGGAGGGGGGGGTGAGGGAGGGAGAGGTGAGGGAGGGAGGATAGATGGGTGCATGCGGCTTGGGGAGTGCATGTTGTGGGGATGAAGGTATGGTGGGATTGATGAGTGCATGCAAGCTGCAGCGACTCAAGACGCTCAACACTACATTCCATTACAGCAAGGCGGAGGAGGTGAGGGGAGAGGAGGGGAGGATAGGTGAGCTTGTGTGCTGTGTGGATGCTTAGTATCTTCAATAGCGGCAGCGGCTCAAGACGCTCAACACTACATTCCACAACAGCAAGGCGGAGGAGGCAAGGGGAGAGGAGGGGAGGAGACGGAGTTGAGAGGAGAGTCGAGAAATGAGTGCATGGAGGGATGGGTGGGTGCATGGAGGGATGGTTGGGTGCATGGTGTGTGTATGTGGCTGGGAGGAGAGTTGAGAAATGAGTGCATGGAGGGATGGGTGGGTGTGTGGTGTGTGTATGTGGCTGGGAGGATAGGTATTTGCATGGCGGGTGGGTAGTGTCATGGCAGAGCAAGTAAATCTCAACCTTGTTTATTCCCACCTAGTTCTGTGATTTTTTATGCCACTCAAAATTTCTCACAAGCCTGCTCTTACCCATATCTCACCCACTCGTGCTTTGCGCCCTCCTGTGAATCATTGGCTGTGCCCTCCACAGGTATCATCGCACAACATTCGCCTGCCCAAGCAATCAACGGTGGCAGATGTGCTTGCGGACCTAAGGACCAAGGTAACGGACGTTGGAGATGCATTAGAATTCCACCTAGTGGTTACCTCGCTTTGCATGTTGCAGGCTTTCACAATAAGAGCTACAGACTCTTCCCCACAGTTGATTACAACATTACCACTCAACCGCTCTGTACCTCTCTGTACCATCATGCACTGTTCTTCACCCTCTCAGGTGGAGCTGCCAAACCCCAAGGCGCTGCAAGTGTTTTAGATCAAGGTCTACAAGACCTTCCCCATCACTTCATACCAATCTTGTCGCTCTGTCCTGTTCTGCACCCCTCTGTACCACTCAGTACTTTTCCATACCCCCATTTATCGGCCTGTACCGCTCTGTACCTTTCAGGTGGAGCTGTCAAACCCCAAGGCGGAGCTGCGCATGCTGCAGGTGTTCTACAACAAGATCTACAAGATCTTCCCGCTCAATCCATACCAATCAATCTGCTCTCCACCCCTGTGTACCTGATTGAACCCCCATATACCGCTTCGTATCGCACTGTACCATTATGTATCCCATTTTTTTCAGGTGGAGCTGTCGAACCCCAAGGTGGAGCTGCGCATGCTGCAGGTGTTTTACAACAAGATCTACAAGATTTTTCCCCTCACGGAGCAGATAGAGACCATCAACGACCAGTACTGGAGCATTCGTGTGGAGGAGGTGAGTAAAGTTCTCTTTACACACACACACACACACACACACACACACACACGCACACGCACACGCACACGCACACGCACACACACGCACGCACACACACACACACACACGCACACGCACACGCACGCGCGCGCACACACACACACACACGCACGCACGCACGCACGCACGCACGCACACGCACACGCACGCGCACGCGCACGCACACACGCACACGCACACGCACACACACACACACACACACACACACACGCGCGCACACACGGACATGCACATGCACACGCCCAAGCCCACGCCCACGCGCACGCACACACACACACGCACACATTTTTTGCAGTAGGGTTTCCTGTCAGAAAACTATATTTTTCTCACCTTTTGTTTTTTCCTTCCGTGGGGGGTGGCTAGGTTTCACCTCAAGGAACCTGTTTTTTTTTTACTGATCCCCATTTGTCTCCTTTTGTTCCTCGGCCGCTGTAGATCCCAGAGGAGGAGCTGACCATGGGTCCTCAAGGCAGAATGATTCACGTGTATCACTACACCTGGGGATCTTTGCTCGCCCATCGGTTTGTCTCTCTCCTCTGAAGTACCTCTCTGTCTCTATCCACCCGCCCACCACAGATTCCAGAGGAGGAGCTGAACATGGGCCCTCAAGACAGAGTGATTCACGTGTATCACTACACCCGGGATGCCTCAGGGCAGAACCAGATGGTGAGTTCTGCAGTGTCTCTCAAACCCCCCTGGATTTCAAGCGTTATGACTTTTGAGGCGGTTCAAAAGTTCACGGCCGGGTGGTCCACGTGTGCCACTAAGCCGGGATGCCTCAGGGCAGAACCAGATGGTGAGTCTTTTTTTTTTTTTTTTTTTTTGGGTTAAATCACAATGTCTTTGAGGCGTCTAGAAGCATAGCAAGCATGAGTTCTCAAGACCGGGTGGTGATCCACGTGTTGGTACACGCCACGCCATGGGTGATCCACGTGCTGGTACATGCCACGCCATGGACTACAGCTGGGATGCCTTCGGGCAAAACCAGATGGTGGGTTCCTTTCGTAGTGCCTTAAACTCGCTTCTGAGTTTCTCTTATTCCCTCAAAACCGTGTGTGTGTGTGTATGGTAGTGTGATATGTTTAGGCATCCCTTCTTCCTGGTGGTGGGGGAGGCAGAGACCGCAGCAGAGGAGAGTCAGCGCCTTTGCGCCTCATTCACTCACCTTGTTCGCCTGTTGCTCCACTACGTCCATCCCTCCACCCACCCCTCAGCTGCAGACGTTAAGGCATCCCTTCTTCCTGGTGGTGGGGGAGGCGGAGACCCTCGCAGAGGTGCAGCAACACATGTGCGCTTAACTCACCTTTTTTTCCTGTCTCTGCACCCACCCACACTCCCACCCCCCAGCTGCAGACGTTTGGAGATCCCTTCTTCCTCGTGGTGGGGGAGGCGGAGACCCTCGCGGAGGTGAAGCAGCGGATCAAGTCGAGGCTGGGCACAGCGGATGAGGAGTTTGACAAGTGGAGCTTCGCCTTTGTGGCCCTCGGCACACCCGAGTACCTGCAGGACTCTGACGTCGTTGCTGCCCGATTTCAGGTGACTTGACCTGCACTGCACTGAAAAGGTTGCGGGAAAGGGGTGTGTCTGAAAGTCAACGTGTCTGAAAGAGTGGGGCTGAGCGTGACAGACAAGGAGTTTGGCGCTTGTGGCGCAAGTCGAGCTTCGCATTTGTGGCGCTCGGCACGCCGGAGTACCTTCAAAATTCTGACGTCATTGCTGCTCAATTCCAGGTGAGCAAGGGGGGGTTGAAGGAAGGGGTGTGTGTCTGGAAGTGAGGCTGGGCGGGGCAGACGAGGAGTTTAACAAGTGGAGCTTCGCGTTTGTGGCTCTCGGCACGCCCGAGTATCTTCAGGATTCTGACGTCGTTGCTGCTCGATTACAGGTGCAGGTGTGAAGGGGGTACAGGGTGGCTTCGGGGTACCTACCATCTTTCCGTCCATCCATCCATCCATCCATCCATCCGTCCGTCCGTCCGTCCGTCCGTCCATCCATCCATCCATCCATCCATCCATCCATCCATCCATCCATCCATCCATCCATCCATCCATCCATCCATCCATCCATCCATCCATCCATCCATCCATCCATCCATCCATCCATCCATCCATCCATCCATCCATCCATCCATCCATCCATCCATCCATCCATCCATCCATCCATCCATCCATCCATCCATCCATCCATCCATCCATCCATCCATCCATCCATCCATCCATCCATCCATCCATCCATCCATCATCCATCCATCCATCCATACATTCAACAACAATATCCCACTCACACACATCCTATCTCCCTGTCATCCTGTAATTTCGCCATTATGTTGCATCCCTTATTCCACCAATAGAAACGCGACACGTGGGAGTACTATCTGGGCTTGGAACATCCAGACACCAACCCCCCCAAGAGGGTTCAGCACAACCAGGTGTGTGTTACAACTTTGTGTTACAACTCTGTTACAACTGTGTTACGACTCTCTTACGACGCACGTGGTTCTTTTCTATTCCCGTCCTGCAGAACCGGCATGCCTATGAGAAGCCTGTGAAGATCTACAACTGAAAAGCAAAATCGCAATAGCAGAACACGCGACTTTTAACTGCGGGAAAGGTTATACCGTATGATGATTTGGAGAGCACAATGTCATACCCCGCCCTGCTTGTTTAGAAAGAGTTGGCCGATCACACCTGTTCAGTTCATGGAGCAGTTACCGCACTAGAATGCTCCAACACAATATTACAGTGCAGGGTAGTCGCCATATTCATTTGCATTCTATGTTGTCGTTGAACGACAGCTTTTACGGTAGTTTGCCTTCATAATATTTCTTGGCAGATGCCAGTTAGCACCGTACCACGCCATGCTGTGTGCGGTGTGAGCCACTGAACCATGAGTTCTTTCTCCAGTGCAATCAGTGTCTCGAGGTGGAGCTTTACTGGCTGCTGGTGGGAGTCACAGATGTATGATAGTCTATTCGGTGTACAGAACACCCCTCCGCTTGTGTCGGGCATTTCCTTAAACACACTATTGCCTTGCCTGTATACGGCTGCTCTCTTCTATACAACGCCCCAGCTTTCCAGTTGTGTTGAAAATGGGATTCCAATAGTGACCCCCCTGCCAGAAGTCACCATCTATATAACCTCCCAGATTAGCCACAATTTGATGTACAAAAACTAATCGTTCCGGAAAATCATTAGGGCATTTAAATTCAATCATGACTACACCAGAACATTTTGGTAGGGATCTACACCAGAAACATTTGTCTAAATTTCCATCCCAAACAATTGTAGCGTGCTTGCTCAACTAGCAGAAGACTACACTGTCTCTGCTTGAGCACGAGCTCAGGTAATAAACCAGCAACCTGCATCTTTATTTCCCATAAGCCCCATCAGACGCATGTATCAATGACCACTAAGTGCCAGTAAGTAACCGCTTCCTACTTTGTCATGAACTGACTTGCAGGCGCTGTGTTGTTACCGGCTTGAAACCGTTGAATGTTAGCCTTGTAACCTGTTGGTCAGCAAGGAAAAGCCAGAGGAGACAATGAAACTATTTGCGTACATGCCTTGAACATAGCTACCAAAACAGAAGCTAGACAACACAACCTACGGAGGAAGTCAACTAAAACAGAGAAGGGATCACCACTGCGCTGGAAGCAGGGCTGACGTTTCAAATAAAACCACTCTGAGCCAGAGGAGAAAATTTTGGTTTAGTCTGAGGGTCATTTCCCGAGTTCTTAGTACTCTGAAATGTCAGGTTTGAAAAAGTCATTTGTCTGAAAAGTTTTATGTTTGAAAAACCGCATCCGAGTTGGCTAGTTGCGAAGATCTGTCAAGCGAGTTCGGCCTAGGGGGGATGGCAAAAGAAATAGCGGGGAAATCATTGCGGAGTTGTCGAGAAGCATGAGTAAGAGGGAGCAGGGGAGGGGGGCAGGGGGGGAATGAATGTAACTCGAGAGAGAGAGAGAGAGAGAGAGAGAGAGAGAGAGAGAGAGAGAGAGAGAGAGAGAGAGAGAGAGAGAGAGAGAGAGAGAGAGAGAGAGAGAGAGAGGGGGAGGAGCGAAAATCGGTGAGTTTGGGGGTGGCCATACTCCCTGTAGTCTCGAGTCTCAGTATCGCACAATGAAGTACTCTGGAATTTTCAGTATTGAAAAAGTAACAGGTCTGAAGCCTTCAGAGTTCAAAATACAGGAATACTGAAAATTCAGGAAAGGCGAAAATATCAGTCTGAGATTTCAGACAATCAGACTAAAATAGTCTGATAAAATCAGCCCTGGTCTGGAAGTCTCTGCAAAGGGATGATCAGGAACTGCTGTCACTTCCCACTCCGACAATGGTTTCAGTGTCCTTGGTTTTAAACACACCTTTAGAAAGGCTCCATCCACCAAGAGCTTCTCAATATCGCGAACTCACTTAAATCAAGCGGGCCACACTCACAAGATTAAAATAGAGAAACAATTCTAACATACTCATTTCAAGTTATGCGTCAGCCCCGTGACAGCCACATAAGTGTACAAACTCACCGTCTGCGACGACCCATCCGCGATTCTGGAGCTCGCGGTACTGCTGTGAGAAGGAACAGAACCCGCAACACCAGTCCAGGAAAAAATCTTTTACGGTATCCCCGGGCAGGTTGTACTTGGCCCTCAGTTTCGTTCGGAAACCTGGGGCAGAAGGAGAAATGGAGGGCAGAGAATAAACGGGCAGAAAATTAGACAAAACGGACGAGATTGCGAACGGACTGAAGAAAGGACAGAGGTCCGAACACACGAGGACGGGAAGGCAAAGAGGAATTAGGATCGTTCCCTGGCCGAGCTGAGCTTACCGAATGAATACACGCATGCTGCCAGAAGGCAGGCGTCCACGAAGCACCAGATCAAGCAAGCTTCCTGCGCATCTGCGACCATCCAAAAGGAAACAATGGTGAGAGTGAGGGAGGTGAACGGAAATGCAAATGGCAGAGCAGCACAAAGAAAGGCCAATTTTCTTGAAATACAATATAGAGTTAGGTAAACTAACTAAAGAAGAGAAAAAAAAAACACGTCAACGCAGAGCGCACTTACCCACGTTTCCGTCCGTCACGATTTCGGCGACTCGACCGAAGACGACGCAGGGACACCAAAAAGAGCAGCAACCTGCGGGAGGAATGCAGAAAACAGCACGCGATGGCATCCTTAACGGCCAAGAGCGCTAGAGCACGCTTTCTTTAATTTGAGAAAGTTTCCAGATAATCCAGATCACATAATTTAGCAGCACGGCTCTCGGAATATACGACACGGAAAAAAACAGAAGGGGTATAGTTAGAAAAGCTCTATTACAAGCATTAATGTCCTCAAAGCAGCCGCAGCATCCGGTCGTCCACGAGCCCATCGGCACCGCATTGAATTGCACAGGCGGAGGCACGGTGGGTGCTGGTGCCTGTGCGGGTGCTGGGCCAGGAACAGGATATCCGACCGCCTCAGCCATGGATTGCCACCACTAAATAGCAGATAGAGGCGAACGGGAGACTTTTCGACAGACGGAAACGGGCCGGGTCACGGGACGCTGGGAAAATTAGGCAGGGAACTTCAGGGTGAGAAATGAGGAGTGAGCGTGGGTTAGTAAGGTGTATGGTGGAAAAGGCGAAAAGGCGGCGCGGATGGTGATCAACGGGGAAGTGACACTGGGAGCAGCGAAAGGGGATTGTATTTGTTTCGACTGAGTGAGGGAGCGAGGGGGGGAAGCGAGGGGATGTGCTGGTGTTGGTTTGGTTGGACCCGCACGAGAACGTCGAGCGATGGAGGTATGGTGGTTGGGGTTGTGCCAGCGATTCGGCGATTGGGGTTGTTGGTTTTGAGCTTTCGGTTCGGTCTTGCCCTTTCGGTTCGGTCTTGCGGTGTGGTTGTGACGCAATTGTGGTTCTGGTTCAGAAAAGCGGCGCGGTATATTTTCGAGCAGCACGTGAGGCTCGGCCATAGGTTGTGGATCAGCGAAGCTTGATGAGGCTCTCCGAGCCGTGCAAGTAATTTCGCCGTGTGACTCAAGGCCAGCGATAACCTATGCACAACGGAACCAAGGGATTCACGCACCAGAATATACGCTGCATGACGAACACCGCTGATCCCACTGCTTAGGAATGGTACACATTTCCATACAAAGACCTTATTGAAAGTAGTTACATGGCAGTGTGCAGCTAACCAAAATCGGAGAAAGGCCTCTTCATTGAACACTACTTTTTCATGAACTGACCCTGAGGCGGTACATTTCCTGCTTGGAACCTCATTATGTTGGCTCTGTAACCTGTTGTTGCAAGATAAAACAAGAATTAGCTCTTGAACAACAAATAGAGCACTGATCACGCAGAAACGGAGTACAATGACGGTCAGGAGCTCACAACTCACCGTCAGCAGGAATCCATCCGCGGTTCTTCAGCTCGCGGTATTCTTGAGAGAAGGCGCAGCACTGGCAGCACCAGTGCAAGAAAAAATCGTTTACCGAGTCGCCAGGCAGGTTGTACTTCGCCCTCAGCTTGGTTCGGAAGCCTAGGTGAGACGGATGAATGCCCAGCAGATGGACAAATAGATGGACGAATGCACAGACGTGGAGAAAATATGTGATGGCATAATTGACACGATGAGCTGGCGCGGGATGAGACGGCGAACGTACGGATAAAAAAGAGGGGCAAACTATCCCCGGCGCCGTTACATTGCTTTCCAATTACAGCGCCTCGACCAGACATTGCAAGGAGCACTCACCAAACGAATACACGCATCCAGCGAGGAGGCAACATTCGATGAGATACCACAAGGCGCAAGCCTCCTCCATCGCTGGTCACAAGTACAGCACGATATATGTTACAATACTGAATGACAGGTGAGTGAGAAAACTCTTGGTGACGGCGCCTCCAGCTTCAAGCTACTGCTCAAGGAACTTGTGAAAAGGATCTGCTTTGCAAGAAGGAACGCAATCTCATGTCGGCTTCGGAGCGTACTTACCCACGTTCTTTTTCACCTGAAGCCTACTTACCGACGTTCCCGTTCACTTCAAGCCTACTTCCCAAGTTCCCGTTCACCTCAAGCCTACTTACCCACGTTACCGTCCGTAGCGATTTCGGCGACACGGCCGAAGACCACGCAGGGGCAAAAGTAAGCGCAGCAACCTGCAGGGAGAAAATCACGGCAAGCGCTGGTTATGTTATCAACATGATTTGAGAGGTCTCAAGAGCCAAATGCAAATACGACACGTAAAACGTCGGTTATATCATCAACACGGCCGGCATCTTCGACTCGTGAGGCTGAAAACAGGCTAGCAGCGACCCGTGAGGCGGGGATCGGCAAGACGGTCTTTAGGATTTATACAAAGCAACTCATAAACTTCAAACTGTATCGAATATCATACAGGCTTCGCAGTCCTCGAAGCAGCCACAGCATCCCGTCGTCCAAGTGCCGGTTGGGGCTGGCGAGAATTGCACAGGCGCAGCCATGGGTGGTGCCGGTGCGGGGTATGCTGTAGGGTACGCCATGCGCCAAGTTATTTTGCGACTTGAGAGATTTCAAGTAAATGAAGCGCGAACGGCAAAAGATCACTTAGCGAGAATGAGGAGGTGTGCAAGAAAACCAAACGAGAGCGAAATGGTAGTGTGCGGGGCGAGTAAATTTGCTCGATGGTAGCTAGCAAAGTGAATGCATGAATAGATGGTTCAGTTCGTTTATAAACTCTGGAGGAATGGGTTTGATTGGTGTGACATCGGGAATTTGGGCAAGCGGGGCGCGCCGTGTGGTGAACGGACCCAAACGCACACGGTTTGGGCACCGGTTTGGTGCCGTGGCTCTCGGCTGGTTTGGGGTGGTTTGGAAGGCCTAGTACCCTTAGGGTTTGGGGCGTGTCTATTTTCCTGACAACCGGTCTGGACCACATGCGAAAGTGTTCGCACGCGCTCGCATGTACTCCGATACGATGACGAGCTCCGAAGGTCCAGAAAGACAGCGGGATACCCTATTCACATGCCGTCAAGGCCACATGGTTCGGAAAAAAGACACACGCCCGAACATCTGGATATTTTTACAGCAGAACGGTACGGGCGAAAAAAATACCGCTCTGAAAAGTACTATAACTAAATTCATCATAAATTGTACTCAACTGACCACTTGGAACCGTTCGGACCGTTCCGTTCGTTTGGCAACTTTTTGAAGTTATCCACGCCCTTCGGTGGCAAGTTCGGGATGCCGTGCCACAGGCATGGCACAAACGTGTGCCGCACTTGAGGGCTGTGCGGAGCGCACGCATATCTGTGAGGCCTAGGAAACTGAAGCTTGGGCTCGGTACAGTATGTTGCGGCTCGCTTGCCTTCGGTTTGCGGCTTGGCTGCTGGCTGCAACAATAATTGTCATCCCCCAGTCGATATTCCTGCAATAAGGGCGTGTTACATTTTTGAATTGCCGTAAAGTCCGGACAGCTGTCCGAAAACGGTTCAGATTCCGAACATCTGCCATCCCCGGATTAAGCCTCGTCCGAGGCTGTTTATGAAACATTTTCAGGCTTACGAAATTTATCGTATCTGCGAGGTCGTAACCATGATCACGACGTCATCACGACCAGGGTAACAGTCAGGCGACTTGAAGAAAGTTTGTCGGCGACTTAATGTTACGTCCGTCCACTTATAGAGTGGTAACGTCCGGTCGATTTGGGAAGGCAAATCACGCAAATGTTTCATCAGCGGTCCAATCGTTAACGACGTCGCAACTGCTCTAGCGAGGACAAAAGCGAAATCTTACGACAAACGTAACCACTAACACGTCCGGATGAGGCCCATCCGGACGGGCTGAAGTGGAAAATGTAAACGCCCTAACGGAGAGATGGACGACGTTGTAGTGACAATAATTGACAGCCCAAGGCAAGTCTCGCGACAGCAAGGTGCTACCCAAAACTGTTTCAAACTTTACGTACTCGTACGCTGCATTGAAAAGCCACAATCTCGGTATTACATGTCGTTTGCTGTTTCATGAAGTTCCTAAAATGTGCTGCCGAAAATCAAAAGTTACAGGTACAGAGCAACCACAAACCAGAAGAAACGTTTCTTTTCAATCCAATATTGACGGGATAGTTCTAGATATTTATTGCCGGGAATAGTGAAGACCTTCCTAGAACACCTAAACCACACTCTTCGCAAGTCTTCCTAGAACCCTGGATGAACTGCTGCGGGGGGGGGGGTTCGGCTCTTGTTTGCGGAGTAACCTGCATTCCGAAAAGCATAACGGCCAAAAAAGTAACAAAGCATTGGCAATCTCGAAATTCAAGCTTAGTGCTCTCATTGGCGTTACTCCTGGGCAATGGTGTAGCTAATTGCCACCAGACTGGACGTACAACAAAGCGTTGGCAACTCACCACTGGAAGGATCCCAGGCTTCGCAGCTCACCAATAAAGGGTTCGAAGCACTAATCACACCAGTCCGAAGCGACAGCACACAGCGCGCACTAGCGGTGCACTCCAACTTGAGCGTTTCATTCACAATGTGCATACATAGCCTACGAAACTCAATACTGAACAAAACTCACCAATGACTGGGTCCCAGCCACGGTTCTTGAGCTCGCGATACTCCTGGCTTACAGCACAGAGGGCGCAGCACCAGTGCATCCAGATGTCGCCACAGGGTTGCGCTGGAAGGCCATACTTCATCCGCAGCTTCTTTCGGTAACCTGGACGCAAAGAAATAAGGACATGCACATGGGCAGCGAGTGGAATGGCAGAATATGATGTTTTTTTTACCTAAAATGCAACGCAATGCAGTCAATGAACTCATGAAAAGAATTTATATTTGAAATGCAGAACTTGACTTACCCATGGAATACAGACACCCGCAACAGGAAAAGGCTTCAATCAAGTACCAAAACAGGCACGTCTGGGTGGCATCTGCAATTTCACAAGGCGTCGAACAAAAAAAGCCATACACCATGCAATATTAGGGACATAGGCTACTGGTACGGAGAATGAAAACGGTAGCAGAAACTAGTATTATCAAGCAGAGGAAGACCAAGCTTCGGTGTCTAGGCAAAAATGAAGCATTACGGTGATGTAGGGTTCTAAAGTCGGTGATGTCACCAAAAGATAGCCGCTAACGGGAGCTTACCAGCTTCTCCAGCATCCGCAATTTCAGCAATTCGGCCGATGGCGACACAGGGACACCAGTAAACGCAACAGCCTGTACAGGGAAAGGCGAGACATTTTGAGTTTCACCGATATTAATGGTTGCGAGGCGAGTTCTGCGTGAAAATACTTAAAGGTCGTCTTTCGGAATTCCTTAATTAAAAAAATGTGAAATAATGTTCCAGTACAACAACGAATGCATATCCATGTCTTAAACAGTATTTGACAAGTGCATGTTTGGTCGAGGACTTACACGAATTACAGTCGTCGAAGCAGCCGCACCAGCCAGTGGTCCATTCTCCAGTTGGGGGATAGTTCCCGTCGGCCATTCCGACTCTGCTCGAAAACGATTGGTAGTCTGGAGACGAGGACCCCGACCAGGCGGAGACGGAACCAAAAAGGACCGAGTGCGATGAGACGTCTCTTGGCCAACGTGAAGGCCAAAGGATATAAACAAAAGGGTTGAAGTGGAGACTAGTGGGGTCCAGACTGACCGACGAACAATCTCGAGGATAAATAAACCAGCTGAGGGTGTGAGCTCGCATGGGAAGGGAAGGGATGGATTGCGCTGGTGCTCTCCTTAGCAATTTCTTGGCAGACTGACCTTAATGTGGTTCGGAGAATTTTGTTGGGATTCGCTATTCTATGTATCGGTGGTGGGTGGTGGACGTTCTGGTTAGCACAAAACGGCGGCTGGCCTCAACCAATACCTTCGGTTCGCCGACTTCGCTCAAATTTCCGCACGAGTCAAAGGCTGCACGTGAGGTGGGGGTGACGGATCGATGCCACGAATGTGGTTGGTTTTGTTTAGGCACCCCCGACCTAACCTGCTAGGTAAGCCAGGAATGCACTAACCAATCAGAGGAAAGCTGGTTAGCTCGTACCTGTAGCTGACTCCTCCGCACCTGACCTGAACTGCCTGATTCACCCACCAAACTCTCCCGGAGCCAGTTTCGTGGCCCAGAGGTCAGGCAAGGCATACAGGTGCTCCCATTCCCACTGGTGTCCCACGTGTGGCAAGCTGTTCGGTTTCGCGGGAATAGTACAGTAAATGAAGGTTCTGGTTCGTCGGAAACTGGATACAGTACGGTACGTAGGTAGAGTTCTCGTTTTCACGCGTTCGCGACGCGTCTGTAAAATCGCAACAGCTCTTCGGTCAGTTGCTGTCATTTTTCATAACCCCAGCCCCACTTTCATAGACGCGCTAAAACATCCAAACAATAATGCGAGCTAGCAGAACAGTTGATATTTGTGTGGTAGTATGCAAGTGAGGACCTGAACATAATGTAGAAAGAGATCCTCGCTAGCAGAAACCTAGCACGTCGAGGTTGGGAACCTACATTGGGGACCTAAGTCGGCAGGATGGAAGAGGTCCCTATGATGATTTCGGGCAAAAGGGGGGTGCTATCAAGAAATGCTAAAATTATACACAAACAGACCAACAGGAGCGGTGACCATAAAGAGTGCATTCACAAATTGAGTGCGTTGAAAATTAACTCATGAACTGCTGGGGAGGCGGATTCTTGTTCTTGTTTTGCTTGTAACATTATAATTTTTTAAAGTGTAATGAAATGTAACATTTTCTAAAATGTTGTTTTGTGAAAAGGGGCACGTGGCCAGCACAGCAAAGGTGGTGTGAGAATACTGAACGACAATGAATGCATTGAGAACAACCATGAGTACATGTACTAACCCTAAAAGGGTTGTACCCCTTATGCGCTACCCCACTACAACCTACACAGCATAAACATCATCATGTTTTGATACACCCCCATAGGCAAAGTGGGGGAGAACAAGTGGTCACAAGACCAGTCAAGAAAGGCAAAGCAAGCTCAGGGTGGATCACGAAGTCACCACACAGTCCGAGCACAAGCAAATGGCCACAAGGCCAGTTCACATGCAGAGTTATATAAAAGAGAACAAACAGTACAGTGATCACAACCTAGCAAATGTAAGCATGCAGGTATATGTAAATATAGATCACAGTACAAACAAAGGCACGCAGTGAGTAAGTGAGACAAAACAGGCACATGGTCTAGAGCAGTACAGAAACGCTGATGATTTCCAGTCTGAAATGCCTTGGTGAATATATCAGCAGTGTTGGCCCGTGTGGCCACGTGTGCAAGACGAAGCTGACCACGCTGCTGCAACTCTCGAGCAAGGAAGTAACGCAAATCAATGTGTTTCGTTCTGTGCTCCAGTCTGTGCTCCTGACACAAGGCAATCGCGGCCTTGTTGTCTACGTACAGAACTGGAGGAGAACGAGGTCGCTCTCCCAAGTCGGTCAGCAGGTAGGTGAGCCAGCGTAACTTCTGTGCAGCCATGGCTCCTGCGTAGATCTCAGCCTCACAGCTAGAGCTGAGAACAGAAGACGAGCGGGTAGACCGCCAAGAAACAGAGCCGGAGCCAAGGCTGAAAGTGTAACCCTGTGACGACTGCTGCGTAGCCAGGTCGTCAACCCAAGACGCGTCAGAGTGTCCAGTGAGGACAACTGAACCCCGTCCTCCAAGCACGAGCCCCATGCACGATGTACTGCACAAGTAGCGCAACACCCTCTTAGCGGCCTCCCAGTGCTCTTGCCGGTGTCTCCCAGGCGCAACGTAGCGTGCCAGGATGCTAAGAGGGTATGCAAGGTCAGGACGAGTGCAGGTCATTAGGTACATGAGGCAGCCCACAAGCTCTGGATACGGGCCACTCAGCTCTACGGACTCGTCCGAAGGTGGAGCTGAGAGTAAATGATCAGTAGGCAGAGGAGTGGATTGTGGCGAGGAGAACCGGAAGCCGAAGCGCTGAAGGACCTGCTGCACCATGTGTGACTAAGTCAGGGTGATGGTGCGCCGTGCTCTGTCCTGGGTGATCTGCAAGCCAAGATAGCTGCGCAGCTCACCCAGGTCAGTGCACGTGTGTCTCTTTTGCAGCTCCGACTTCACAAGGGCCAGTGCCTCAGTGTTAGCAGTGGCAAAGACCAAGTCGTCGACACGGGGACGTAGAACGGCGGCAGCGAGGTGTCGGTGCGCAGAAACAGCGACGGGTCAGCAGTCGAAGGAGCAAACCCAAGAGCCGCAAGTGTCGTCATCAGTCTGTCGTGCCGCTCACGAGGTGCCTGGCGGAGACCGTAGACTGGCCGTTGGAGGCTCCACTGGGTACCCTCAGGAAACGACCTAGTGAAGTCAACAGGACGGCGCAGCCAGATCTCCTCGTGCAGGCTGCCCTGTAAGAAAGCTGTGCTGAAGTCAAGAGAGTGAAGCTCGTAGTCACGCTGAGCGGCAATGTGCAGCAACACCCGAAGAGTGGTCATCTTCGGGGTAGGGGAGAAGGTCTGGAAGAAGTCAACTCCCTGCCGCTGACTGAAGCCTCGTGCACAACGAGCCTTGACGACAAGTGGAGAACCCAGCGGCCGCTTCACCCTGAAAATCCACATGCCATCGACTATGTTCGCCCCAGGAGGGGGAACTGCGTCAACGTAGGTGCCTGTGGACTTCCAAGATGCCATCTCTGCGTCCATGGCTGTCTGCCACTGAGAGGAGTAGGGACCCGTGATCGCCTCTGCGTAAGAGCGCGGGGTCGGGATGTCCAGTGCATCCGGGTCTCCCTCAGGTGCAAGCAGCATGGCCACGAGATGAGGTACAGCAGCTGCAAGACACTCAAAGTCCTCCTGCCTGTCCTCAAGGACGTCCATGCCAAGAGCACACTCACCCACGACCGGCGGAGGACACACGGACTCGGACTCAGCAACAAGACTAGTGGCGTAGTCTAGACGACACGCAGCAGCAAAGTCAACAAGCTCAGTAACTAAGGCAGACGCAGCAGTGGACTCAAAAGAAGGGTCAGTGACAACAGTGGCTAGGAGACGTGTGACAGTAGGGCTGGCAGCACGAACCAAGTCAGACTCAGGGTCCGGAACGTCAGGAAGAGAGGACGCCGGAGGAGACGGTAGGGGAACTCGCAGTGGAACATAGGAAGGACGAAGTGCCATAGTGTGAGTACCTGGCACAAAGGGAGGTCGAGGACGAGGGACACGACGACCGGTGTGAGCAGGCGTGACAGGACGAGACGCTGGCTCACGACGCTCTATAAGGGAGGCTGGCTGCTCAGTGTAACGAGGGGGGGCAGGCAGCGGTGAGTCTGGCTGTAACGCAATGGACGAAGAAAGACTAAGAACATGACGAAGTGCCGAGGCAGGCGGTAGTAGCGACGGCTGCGGCGGCGGCAAGAAAAACGGTCGCTGCTGCACAGTGCCTCCAGCACCAGTGTCGCTAGCTCCAGTGCCTCCAGCGCCAGCACCTCCAGCTCCAGCGCCTCCAGTAGCACGAGCGCCTCCAGCTTCAGGGTCTCCAGCTCTAGCGCCTCCAGCTCCAGCGCCTCCAGCTCCAGGGTCTCCAGCTCCAGCGCCTCCAGCTCCAGCGCCTCCAGCTCCAGCGCCTCCAGCTCCAGCACCTCCAGCTCCAGGGCCGCCAGTGGCAATGCCTCTAGCTCCAGCAGCGCCACGCCGAAGGCGGATGCGCCGAGTAAACCACTCGCGCAGCTGCTGTTGTGAGAGAGGCTCCCGCTGGCTAGACCGCGGCAACGAGGCACCCGTAGGACCTCCAGCAGACGCAGTACCCCCAGGCTCAGCACCCCCAGGCTCCGCACCCGTAAACTCAGTACCCTCAGGCCTGGCACCCCTAGGCTCAGCACCCCCAGACTCAGCACCCTCAGGCTCAGCACCCCCAGGCTCCGCACCCTCAGGCTCAGCACCCCCAGGCTCCGCACCCTCATGCCCAGCACCCCTAGGCTCCTCACCCCCAGACTCAGCACCCCCAGGCTCCGCACCCTCAAGCTCAGCACCCCAGACGCAGCACCCCTAGCAGCACCACCCCCAGCAGCACCAGAGTCGACAGCAACCGGCTGCAGAGGCGGCGAAGACGGTCGAGGTGGAAAACCCGGAGGGGTCTCCAAGCGTGGTGAGCGGCGAAGGGCCGCCGCGTCGTCAGCAGCAACGTCACCCCCCTCAGCTGGGCCAGAGGTGTCGGAAGTGACCTCGAAAGGCTCAGCCAAGGGGAGTGGGTCTACCTGAGACACACCGTAAGAAGCAGGACCCTGAGGGGGGAGGGGGTCTACCGGAGGGGGACCTGAAGCGTGGAAGAGCGGGGGGGGGGGGGGGGAGAGGGGCAATGCGGTAGGGGAAGAGATGGTAAAAGGGAACCGACTCGTCAAACGTGACGTCCTGAGAGGACAGAACACGTCGCGTGGTGGGGTTGTAAAACTGCCAGCCGCAGATGCACAGGGGGTAGGGGGTCTACCGAAGGGGGACCTGGAGCGAGGAAGAGCGGCGGGGGGGGGAGAGGGGCAGTGCGGTAGGGGAAGAGACGGTAAAAGGGAACCGACTCATCAAACGTGACGTCCTGAGAGGACAGAACACGGCGCGAGGTGGGGTGGTAAAACTGCCAGCCGCAGCCGCCAGCCAAACACGACACCTGACCTGACGTAGCTACCTGAGTAGGCTCAGCAATCAGTGTGTACATGCTCGACCCAGGCCGACGGGTGAACGTGGCCAGGTGACGGCCCGTCCGTGCACACGTGCAGATCAACACACACGCTGCCCCCCAAGAATGGTGGTAGTGACCATCGCTTCTTGGAGAGCAGCGGTACTAACCAAGTTTGTCGAGAACGAGGGGAGGTGAAGACCTGAGAGTGAGCCAGACGGAACCGCCGGACACGGAAGAACAGTGGAGGAACGTGCAAGAACCGGGCCCCCTGAGGGGTCAGCCAGAGAGACTGCAACAGGTGCAGGGAGTGGTGTGACTGTGGTACTGTCGCGAAAGAAGCAGCGGGAAGCACCTGAGTCAAGCGTGAAGGTGTGCAAGGCCTCAGCAGGCGCAGTACTAGAGAGAGCAGACTCACTAGCACCTAGAGCGGCACCCTCTATACGTGGATCGGGCAGCACACACAGGTAACAGTCACCCTCAGCACTAATAGTCAAAGCATACATGCCAGCAAGGATAGCGTCATAGTCAAGAGCAAAGATATCCACATCATTCCTAAGCAGCTCTAGCCAGCGGGGGAGCTCAGCCTCGTCGCCAAACTCTGCGCGCCAGGCGTCGTCAAGACGGGAGAAGCAGCGGTACTGAGTGTGACCAACCTTCCCACATGTTTGACCAGCCCGATCACCGTGAGAATGACGTACGGGCAGCGAAAACTACCCCCAGACGCACCACGCTGAGCAAACCACTCACGAAGCTGCTGGGGCGTAAGGGTCTCTCGTGGACGCTGCTGCTGCTGCCTCTGGCCACCGCCAGAACCTCCCCTCTGGACCGCTCCACCCCGACCGCCACCACTGCCGCCGCCACCACTCCCACTGCTGCCACCAACTCCCACCGCCCACCACCACCGCCGCCGCCACCGCTACCAACAACCACTCCACCCCACCCACCACCCCACCGCCCCACCCCACCACCACACCGCCACCGCCACCGCCTCCACCGCCTCCACTGCCTCCCCCGCCGCCACCACCACTCTTGCCTCCCCGCCCTTGCCGCTGTGGCGCCTCCCACTAGAAGCAGACGCAGCCCCGACCTCCTCAGCACGAAGGAAGTCAACAGCAGCAGCAGAAGTGACGGAGGGGGCAAGGGGGGAGGGGGAACACCCCTCAAAGAAGGGAGTGCGAGGAGTGCCACGAGAAGCAGCTACAGCGACTATGCTAGTCTCAGCCGCAAAGAGATGCTTCTCGAGCAGGTCGACAGTGAGGTCCACGAGGTGAGGGGCGAGAAAGTGGTCCCATACTGCGCGAAGAGAGTCAGGGAGGCGGGTGACGATGAAGTAGAGAGTGATGTACATGGTGGTGGGGTTCTTGTCTAGAAACTCCGATTTAAGCGCGGCGCGGTAGCGAGTGTCGCTAGTGCGAAAATGGGTGATGAGGTCGTTGACCGTGGAAATGGCTGACAGCTCAGGAAAGAGGTAGGGCAGTATGAGTCGGCCTAGAGCAGCAGTGGCAGGGGAGGAGTAACGAGCGACTACAGCGTCAAACAGTGCTTTAGCAGTCTTGTGCTGGCTAAAGTGCGCGCGTTCGGCGAACGGCAGGTGGTTGCGAACGGCGAGGCGAGCAGTAGGGTCGCGGGTAAGCCACTGTGAGCGAGTCGCACTGTCAGCTGTCTCGGGAGGAGCAAGAGAGGTCCCAAACGTGTGGTCAAACAAGGAGACGTTGTCCCTAGACTTGCTCTGTAGGAACAGCTGTAAGTCGTCTAGCCAGGTCTCAAACTGGATCGGACGGCCGTTAGAATCGAAGGTGAGAATACTAAGAGAGGCCACAGCGGGCAGAGCAGGGTGGCGCGCGACCAGCAGGGCAGCACGCAGGGAAGGCAGAGCGGCGCGCAGGCAGCAGGACGGCGCGACGGGCAGGGCAGGGTGGCGCGCGGGCACTAGGGAGGTGCGCAAGGCAGGGCGGGGCGGCGCGCAGCCAGGGAAGGGCGGCGCGCAGCTAGGGCAGGGCGGCGCGCGGGCCCTAGGGTGACGCAACGGGCATGGCAGGTCGGCGCGCGGTCAGCGGGGCGCCGCGACGGGCAGGGCAGGGCGTGCGTGGGCGGCGCGACGCAAGGCATGGCGTGCGCGGGGCGACGCGACGTAGGGCAGGGCGTGCGCGGGGCGGTGCGACGCTGAGCAGGGCGTGCGGGGGCGGCGCGACGCAGGGCAGGGCGTGCGCGGGCGGCGCGACGCAGGGCAGGGCGTGCGCGGGAGGCGCGACGGGCCGGGCAAGGCGTACGCGGGTGGCGTGACGGGCCGGGCAGGGCGTGCGCGGATGGCACGACATGCCACGCAGGGCGTGTGCGGGCGGCGTGACAGGCCAGGCAGGGCGTGCGCGGGCGGCGCGACGCAGGGTAGGGCAGGGCGTGCGCGTGGCGCGCGACGCAGGGCTTGGCGTTCGCGGGGCAGGGCGTCGCAGGGCAGGGTGTGCGCGGGGGCATTGCGATGCAGGGCAGTGCACGCACGGGGCGGCGCAGCGCAGGGTAGGGTAGGGTAGGGCGTGCGTGGGCAGCGCGACAGGTGGGGCGGCGCTTGGGCAGCGTGCTAGTTGGTGGGCCCTAAAACAAAACGGTCCTAGGACAGGACTTGCCTTTGTTGGGCTGAGATAGCCCCTTAGGATCTTTCAAGGGAGAACTCTGGATGGATAGTGTTGTAATAGCGGAAGCGTTTAACAAAAGTTTGTGAACCACCTTGCGCTGGTATGTGAGGGCAAAGTAGATTGATTATAGCAAGGAAGTACAAGATTATATAATAATACAAGGAATATGAAAGGATGCAGTTTGTAACTACTTTACTGTTGCTGTTGCGGTTCGATACAGTACGACTCGGGCAACTGCTCTGTAACGAGTCAGCTGTGTGTCCTTAACTGTCGCGCTGTATTTGTCAGGTCAAAGGTCGCTTGACCTTTGACTTTCGCGTAACCTCCAGCAACCTCTTTTAACCTCCGAGGGTTGACTCGCGGGTGCTTCGACATGGCGTGCTTCGCTTCTGGTGTGGTGTTTCGACACGACAGAGGCGTTTACAATTTATTGTTTCCAACAGCTTTGAAACCATATCAGAAGACTAAGCGAGAATGAGTGAACTAGGCAGGAATGTGGTACAAATATGGCAAACCCTAATTGGGTTGTACCCCTTATGGGCTACCCCACTACAGCCTACACAACATATTTTGACACGCAAAATTAGCGAAACGGGTAACCACCCAAAGTTCGACCTTATTTCCGAACTTGGAAATCGATCACATGCGCCCTAAGCGCAATGCTCCGGATAGGAGCGCGCGCGTATCATAGGCCTGCACTTACATTGAGGGGACAAGGTACTCGTCAAAATGCTCACTAAGTGAAGATTTGTAGGCAGTGTTAAATTACAATGCATGCTGGTATCATAAGCACTACTGTACAAGGTAATACCGTAATATACACGATAAACAGACCAACAAGAGTGGTGGTGACCATGAAGAGTACTGTCACAAATTGAGTGCAATGCAACATGATAACCTAGTGGCACACAACACGGGCAACCGTATTGAAAGTTAACTCATAAACTGCTGGGGAGGCGGATTCTTGTTCTTGTTTCGGTCGTATCCTGCAGATCATACAAACCCGAAACCAAGCACAGGGACTTAAGAAATCAGTCACTATCAATCAGTTGGTTGGAGGGTAGAGCTGCTGAAAAAGGTCGCCTTTCTAGCAGTCTGTGTGGATTTGAATGGAAAAGGGGTTACACCAGTCTGTTTTCCTTAGAGATTCCAAAGAAAGCCTCTCAAGAGGGAACGGAAGGGGACTCACCAAGTGATGGGTCCCAGCCACGGTTCTTCAGCTCACGATACTCCTGGGAGATGGCGCAGCAGGGGCAGCACCAGTGCATTAAACAGTCACCACACGGCGATGCTGGCAGGCCGTACCTCCTCCTCAACTTCGTACGGAAACCTGGGGAAGTACAAGGCGGGAGGAGAGGGGGTGGGGAAAGGGGAGAGGAGATAATGGAAACACAGAGAGGTGTGAGTAGCGAGACAATGGTCACAGTGAGCGAAAGAGAGCGAGCGAGGAAGAAGGCGAGCGGAAGAGAAAGGGGGCGAGAGGGAGAGAGGGCGAGAGGGCGAGAGGGAGAGAGGGCGAGAGAGAGAGGGGGCGAGAAAGAGAGGGGGCGAGAGAGAGACACGGGGCGGGAGAGAGAGAGAGAGAGAGAGAGAGAGAGAGAGAGAGAGAGAGAGAGAGAGAGAGAGAGAGAGAGAGCGAGAGAGAGAGAGAGAGAGAGAGAGAGAGAGAGAGAGAGAGAGAGAGAGAGAGAGAGAGAGAGAGAGCGAGAGAGAGAGAGAGAGAGAGAGAGAGAGAGAGAGAGAGAGAGAGAGAGAGAGAGAGAGAGAGAGGCGAGAGAGAGGGCGAGAGATAGGGGGCGAGAGAGAGGGGGCGAGAGAGAGGGGGTGAGAGACAGGGGGAGAGGGAGAGGGGGAGAGAGAGGGGGAGAGAGAGAGAGAGAGACATACCTTTGGAATAGAGGCAACCAAGGGTATTGAGGGTGAAAGCTTGGATCCAGTACCAGCAGCAACACGCCTGGCAGGAACCTGTTGCATCGAACAAGGGAAAATGTCGAAAGCAGAACGACTCACAAATGTTAGAACGCTACGAAGTTCGAACGCCATTTTCCCCCAATAAAAACAGAAATAACAAACGGAACAAAAACCAAATAACAACCATCTGTAGTTGCTGAGACAGCGAAGCGTCGCGCGATGAGCAGTGTCGCCAGCTACGGGTCGTTGAGATGAAACGACGCCCGTTGTGATGTATTGTCAGCTACGGGTCGTTTCTGCAGCCTTCAGAGAAGCCTGAGACTTTAGCGGATGTACCTTGTCGAACATGCGACACGGTTGTACTCACTGTTAACATATTCGACATACCACCGTTGCCAGCTTACCAGTGCTTCCCTGGTCAGCAATCTCAGCGATTCGGCCAATGGCGACACAGGGACACCAGAGAACGCAACAGCCTGCATTAGAGATAGCGAGGGGAGCGTCAGTTTTTTTTCAGTTATTTCACTAAGGCGATAGCGTGATCATTGCATTACGCAGACGTGATGCGTTAAGCGTATGAGAACAGGCCACGCTTGTTCCAAGTCAAGCAATCACATGCCCATAACACAAGCACCACAACTAATTAGACTGTAACAATTACATGAGCTTATGTCGTCGAGGCAGCCACAGCAGCCAGTCGTCCATTGTCTAGTCGGAGGGCCGTCCGCCATTTCGCGATTCTTTCACAAACGAGAAAGCTTGTCGGAAGAGAAAGAAAATGGAGACGAGATGAGGGGGAACGAGCGCGAGTCGAAAGAAATGGGCGGGAGGGAACAAGACTGGGAGGATGATATTTGTGATGCAGTGGGCTTGGCTGATGTTCAGGAGGCTGGGAAGAATGTACTGTAGGCGCGAACGCAAATCAGTTTGGAAAGCTTGGAAAATGCCGAGGCAGGTATGGTACGCGTTCCGCACGAACAAGCAGGGCAGGGCGGGAAAAATGTTTGGGAGGGGACAAGGCTTTCTCTCCAGAACCGAACAAAGCGCCATCGTTTTTTGTTCGTGGAGGCAGCGATGAGACTGGCTGGGAGGGTGCTGTACACACGTTTGATCGAGTGAGAGGTGATTGGGATTGGCTCCTGCTGTGCTCAGCCGATTCGGGAAGGGATGTGACGCGTTAGGAGAAAACTCTTCACTGCCCTAGGGCTGGGCTGCTCTCGCGTCGCAACCTATGGTTGTAGACAAAATGGCCAATAATTGAGGCATGATGTTAGGCCCGCTCGCCTAAGTCCGCCAACGAATAGCGGGGTCGACTAAGTTGAGGATGAAACGCGGCAAAAGACTTGGCGAAAGAACTAATAGCGAAACAGGCAAAGAAGTTACTGGGTAATTGAAGAGTTGAATTAGAATTGGTAGATATTGGCAAGTACAAGAGAGGTTTATATAGCAAACAAGAAAGAATGTTGGAAAGTAGTTTGTGGGAGTAGGAATTGGAAAGCTCGAAGAGTAGAGTGTCACGCGGCACAAGCAAATTTGGGAAATCCCAAAGGGATTGGATGAAGATAGGGTGGGGATTAGGTTGGGGGCACTATTTAGGGTAAACCACCTTTGAACAGTAAAATACCCCGTAACACTTGAGCTAACATAAGCAAAATGGTTAAGCGGTGCATGCAAGCTAGCTAGTGCGACGCTCACAGGGAGCTTCAAGCTAGTCCCGTTCGAGGCAATTGCGCACCCAGATGGCCTGACGTAGGACGAGGTGCCACTAGTAATACCGCGCGCCCATACGAAGCAACATCATCTGCATGGCTTCGGCGACCATATGCAACTCTTGTTTGATCTTCAAGTTTTGTTGCGGAGTGTAAGGACAGGCCAAGTCGTAGAGGATGCTCTTGTGCTCGACAAAGTCGGTGAAGGCGCGACCAGCAACATATTGACGCCATCGCGCTACAACTTCATACCGATGTCCTTCAGCTAGCCTGCCGACAGCGGGTTAGCCTACACATCCATGACGTACATGACGTCGGGAATGAGAATCTGCTTACTGGCTTCCCCTCGCAGCGCGACGGTGCCAAGGCCTTGGGCGACAAGAATCGCCCTGTAAAGCCGCGAACATGGCTTACATCGCCTCATGGCGTGTTAACGGGAGTGAGTGTTGGCCCCGCCCTCGCTTGGGCAACGCCGACAACTTGGTCGGATGTACGGGAGAAGCAGCCGACCGTTTTGCAGTGAAGGAGCTGCTCGACGGGCCTCGTTGAGCTGCAGGGGTTCGCTGTGGTGTTGCTGTCGACCAGGGAGCTCGACAGCTGCAACTGACTGGTCTGGGCGACGGGTGGGCCGTCGACCAGGAGGGGCAGTTCGACCGGGAGGTCGACGGAGCAGTCCGTCGACCTGCAGCTCGACCGGGAGGTCGACGGAGCAGTCTGTTGATCAGCAGTTCGACCGAGAGGTCGACGGAGCAGTCCGTCGACCTGACAAGTAAGCAGCAGTCGATGAGGGGAGCTCAGCGACATCAGCTGAGAGTTCTAGTCGACGGAAGGGGTCCGTCGACCAGGGGGTAGCTCGACGGGAGCTGTGGTCGACCGAGGGACCTCGTGGTCGACCGGAGGCACCTAGTGGACGACCGGGGGATCTCCTGGTCGACCTGGGGCACCTGGTGGTCTACCGGGGGACCTGGTGGTGGTGTCCAGGTCGACCGGGTAACCTGCTCGACGAGTTCTGCGGAGGCACGCGAACGTCGTCGAGGTCGCGATGGCGAAGGCGACTTCGGGCTGGTATCCCGAAGTTGATGTGGCTCGTCAGGCGCAGACAACAGCCGACGGATGCACAGCAATGCAAGTCGGGCCAATCGTCTGCGCGCACCTGCGAGCGTGCGCACTGCTGTCTTCTACGGGGCAACGCTGGACAGCCGCATTGCTGCAGCGTTGGCACGCCGTCGACCTGCAGTGTTGGCAGGTCGCTCTTCTGCAGTGCTGGCGCGGCTCCTCTACGCAACGCTGGCAGGCGGTCGACCATGCGGTGCTGGCGGTCGACCAGGCTAGCTGCAGAGTTGCTAGGTGCCTAATGTAGTCATTCTGTCATTGCTTGTTGAATCATTCTGTAATTCCAACTTTGCTAGTGGAAACTCTTGCCAACTTCTCCCGTGAATGTGCAAGTGCTAAGGAACGCAAGCAAAGCTACGATCACTCCTAGTAGTTCGTGCCAACCCCGTAGTCTAGCTCACTACCGTTGTAGAGTGACTCACTCTCTGCGTGGCACCACATCAACAAAGGCCTCATTATATGATGGGAGCAGCCGTTGTCAGGGGGCAACATGGCTGGATTGTTTTGCACGGCGGCGGCGACGGCCTGAAAGTTCTCGCTGACCTTCGACGCTAGGGAGCACGAAGCCGTTGCGTTGTCAAATGCATTACTGCTGGAAAATTCGGCATCCTTCGCTGATGACGCCTTCGACATCTGCTTCTCCTTACGAGGCTGGTTGTCGCGTCGATGACGGTCGGTCGGCATCGGTCTTACCGCAGTAGCTTCCTAGTCGTCGTCATACTCCCTGCGATCGGGGCGGTCGTACGAGAGGTGCCCAGTGTCTCTGCAGACGTAGCACTAACACCCACGTCGGCATCTTATATTGCCATTGTGATTATTGTCCTTGGTCGGCTTCCTTGGTTGGCGTCACTCGCAGACTTGTTGCTCGCCGACTTCCCGCCCTCGCGGTCGCCTCCGCCTGACTTTCAGTGCTGCCCCCGCTGATGTCCCTACTGCGCCGGGGCGACATAAGTTGGCCTACAGAAGGAGCCGATCGGTGGGCCGCTCGGATTCCTGTATGAAATTGTCTTCGATGATGAAGCTCGCCATGGAGTCCTCGTTGAGCGCGCGCGCACACCTCAGGCATATCAGGTTATAGGCCACGGGAAGTCCCCTGGTGACGTGCATGATTTAGGACGCCACAGAGTAGTCAACGCTCGCCTACGCTGGTCGGCTAAAATCCGCCGAACGTGGTTGCAATACCGTATAGTTCCGGCTAGAAGATCCGCCAGTAAGAAGGTCCCCCGGGACTCTTGAATGGGTAGGGGGACTCTTATTGTGGCAGATATTGTGAGGACCCCTCTTTGGCCTCTAATCATCATAAGACCCCCCTTTTATGTCTAAAGTAGTTGTTATTGCTATTGTGAGTCATTTTTTACAGGCAAAAAATCGAATTATGACATGCATATTGTGTCAGACTCGAATTCTGACACTTTGTTTGTGTCAGACTCGAATTCTGACAGAAATCTGACGTGCCGCTCACGCGAAATCTGCACGCGAAGGCTGTTTTTCGTTACGAATATAAGACCCCCCCTCCCCAAATTGAACTGTACACCCTAAAGAACATATTGATATATGATAAATAAGTGTACCCCGGGTCTTAAAAATTTGCAACCGCCAAGATGTCCACCCTAGCATTTTTTCAAGCAATTCTAGAGAGTCCCCCGGGTCTTCTAGCCGGTGTCAAACATTGCATGTTTATATTGTCTAGGCTGTAGTGGGTTACACCTTAGGGGGTACACAAAGTTAGGGTTTACTACTTGTACCAAACTCTGTTCTAGTTCATTCATTCCTGCTCAGTTATTTCTGACATGGTTTCAGAGCAGGTCCTTCGCTAGGACTGTTCTTAGGGCCCACCGACTTACCTACCTGCTTACCTTCGCTTGTTTCCGGCCCCGCTGGCCCCGTCGATCTAGCAAGATCTAGCGGCCCTGCGGCCCCGTCGAAATTTTTTTTTTTTTTAGCGGCCTCTCACGGCCCCCGTCGCGTCGCCCCTTAGCGCCCCGATCGGCCCCGTCACGCCGCCCGCGAACCGCACAGCGCGCCGCGCTCACAGCCCGCGAACCGCCCGCGCACAGCCCGCGACCCGCCTGCGCAGCCCGCGACCAGCCCGCGCAGCCCGCGCACAGCCCGCGAACTGCCCGCGAGCAGCCCGCGACCTGCCCGCGAACCCCCGCGAGCCGCCCGCGACCCGCTTACGCAGCCCGCGAGCAGCCCGCGCAGCCCGCGCTGAGCCTGCGCGGCTCGTGCGCTGACCGCCGCCGGCCCGCACGCTGCCCGCACTGCTCCCGGCCCGCCGCTGCTGAGCCCGCAGCCGCCCGCGCACCGCCGCTGCTGAGCCCGCCGCCGCCCGCGCACCGCCGCTGCTGAGCTCGCCGCCGCCCGCGCACCGCCGCTGCTGCGCCCGCTGCCGCCCGCGTATCACCGCTGCTGAGCCCGCCCCTGCTGCGCCGGCTCTCGCTGCCGCCTGCTGCGCCTGTGCACCACTGCAGATCCTACTACTACACTTCCTGCTACTGCTGCTTGTGCGCCACTACAGTCTGTAGGCCCCACCGGCCCTGCTGACCCTGCGCACGCCTGTTCAGTGACTTTACTGCTTCTACTACTGCCGCTGTCGCTATGGCTAGTCCTCCTGTTCTAGCTTTCGACGCCGAGGGCCGTCCGGTCAAATTCGAAACCTGGCTAGATGATCTGCACCTTTTCCTACAGCTCACTGCCAAGGAAGATATTACACTGTACGACCACGCTCTCGGCCATGCGACCGCCCCACTCGCTACTGCCCCCCCAACTGAGCGCTCACAGTGGCAGACCCGTGACGCGCACGCTCGCTTTGCTATTCGCAACTCCCTGCCGCTAGATGAGCGCGAGCACTTCGGCCAGTGCAAGACTGCTAAGGACCTCTACACAGCTGTAGTGGCCCGCTACTCCTCACCCGCTTCTGCCACACTAGGCCGCCTCACTCTCCCCTACCTGTTCCCCGACCTAGCCTCTTTTCACACTGTCGCAGACCTCATCACCCACCTTAAGACTAGTGAGGCTCGCTTTCGCGCTGCCATGCCTGATGAGTTCCTCGCTAGCAACCCCCCCCCGCTCTGGATCACTCTCTACCACGTTGTCACCCGCCTCCCTGACTCTCTGCGCCCTGTCAGGGACCAGTTCCTCTCTCGCTCCCCCACTGAGCTCACCATAGCCCTCCTCGAGAAGGAACTGCTTGCAGCCGAGGCTAGTATCGTCGCTGTAGGCACCTCTCGTGGCGACCCCCGCGGCCCCTTCTTCGAGGGGTGCTCCCCTTCCCCCCTCCTCCCCTCTGTCGCCTCTGCTGCTGCTGTCGACCTCCTTGGTGCTGAGAAGGTCGGGGCTGCGTCTGCTTCAGGCGGACGACGCAGGGGCAGGAGTGGCAGGAGTGGGGGTGGTGGCGGAGGAGGCGGGGGTGGAGGTGGTGGCGGTGGAGGTGCGACTGGAGAGGCTAGTGGCGGCGGTGGTGGAGGTGACAGCGGTGTTGGGAGTGGTGACAGGGGCGGAGGTGGCAGCGGAGGCGGAGGTGGTCGTGGCAGCGGCAGGGGTGGAGGTGGCCGGGGCGGAGGCGGAGGGGGTGGTGGTCGTGGAGGCCCGGCGGGCGGTCAGAGTCAGCAGCCTGCCCCGACCCTTCAGGCCGCCCGTGAGTGGTATGCGCGGCGCAGCGTCACCTGCCAGTACGTTATTCGTACAGGTGACCGCACTGGCCAGACGTGTGGGGGGCCGCACCAGACGGAGCGCTGCTTCGCCCGCCTCAACGATGCGTGGCGCACTCAGTTTCCTGGTGGGGGTGAGCTGCCGCGCTGGGCTGATCTGCTCAGGAAGGGTGTTGATATTTGGGCACTTGACTTTGATGCTATTCTCACTGCCATGTATGCGATGTCTATTAGTGGAGAGGGTGCTCAGTACTTGCGTGTTCCGCCCGACCCGGGCATTCAGGCCAGCCCTGCTGCTGCACTAGGTGCTAGTGTGTCTGCTTCCACAGGTACTACTGCAGCTGCTGCTCTAGGTGCTTCTGCGTCTGTGCCCCCTGGTACTGAGTCGACTGCAGCACTGCACACCTTCACACTTGACTCAGGTGCTTCTCGCTCTTTCTTTCGTGACCGCACTGTCCTTGAGCCTCTAGCTCGGCCGGTTGCTGTCTCTCTTGCTGACCCCTCTGGGGGTCCGGTCCTTGCGACCTCCTCCACCACCCTTCCGTGTCCAGCGGTTCCGTCCGGCAAGCTCTCAGGTCTCTACCTCCCCTCGTTCTCCACGAACTTGGTGGCAGGTAGTGCGCTCCAGGACTCGGGTGTTCACCAGTTCACCCCTGCCTACGAGCGTGTGACTCACTGCACGTGTGCTCGGACGGGCCGCCACCTGGCTACTTTCACTCGAGAGCCGGGGTCTGACCTGTACACACTGACCACTGAGTCCCCTCAGGTAGCTGCGTCTGCGTCAGCGTCAGGTCAGCTGTCCGCCCCCTGCTCGTGTCGCTCTCTGGCGAACGACACCGTCCTCTGGCACCACCGCCTTGGTCACCCGTCTGTGCAGCGCCTGCGGGCCATGCACAAACGGGACCTTGTTGCTGGTCTTCCCAGGGTGCTCCCTCCCCTTCCTGACTCCCCTACTCCTGACTGCATTCCCTGTGTCGAGGGGCGGCAGCGCGCCGCTCCTCACTCCTCCTCCTTTCCCCCGACGACCGCTCCCCTGCAGACGCTCCACATGGACGTGTGGGGCCCAGCCCGCGTCCGTGGTCAGGGTCAGGAGAGGTACTTCCTGATAGTTGTTGACGACTACTCGCGCTACACCACGGTCTTCCCCTTGCGCGCCAAGGGTGACGTCCCTGGTGCTTTGATCCCCTGGATCAGCCGAGCCCGTCTCCAGCTAGGCGAGCGCTTTCACTCGGACTTTCCTGTCCTGCGCTTGCACTCTGACAGGGGTGGTGAGTTCGCCTCCGACCTCTTGGCAGCCTACTGTGCTGAGCACGGCATTGAGCAGTCGTACACGCTTCCGGCCTCTCCACAGCAGAATGGGGTTGCTGAGCGCCGCATTGGCTTAGTCATGGAGGTCGCTCGTACCTCCCTGACCCATGCGGCTGCTCCCCACTTTCTGTGGCCGTTTGCAGTCCGGTACGCAGCGCATCAGCTCAACCTCTGGCCCCGTGTCTCCTTGCCGGAGACTTCCCCGACTCTACGGTGGACGGGAGAGGTTGGCGATGCGTCGCGTTTCCGGGTCTGGGGATCTCGAGCTTTTGTCCGCGACACGTCCGCGGACAAGCTCTCGCGTCGCGCTGTTCCCTGTGTCTTTCTTGGCTTTGTTCCCGACGCGCCTGGATGGCAGTTTTACCACGTCACCTCGCGCCGGGTTCTGGCCTCTCAGGACGTCACTTTTGACGAGTCCGTCCCCTTCTACCGCCTCTTCCCCTACCGCACTGCCCCGCTCCCCCCCCGCCTCTCTTCCTCGCTCCAGGTGCTGAGGTACCAGACCCCCTCCCCCCTCAGGGTGCCGCTCCCTCAGGTGTGTCCCAGGTAGACCCGAGTGAGCCTGTCGAGGTAGCTGTTGACTCGCGTCCTGCGTCTGGGGGTGCTGAGCCTGGGAGTGCTGCGTCTGAGGGTGCGGAGCCTGGGGGTGCTGAGCCTGGGGGTGCTGAGCCTGGGGGTGCTGAGCCTGGAGGTGCGGAGCCTGGGGGTGCTGAGCCTGGAGGTGCGGAGCCTGGAGGTACTGAGCCTGGAGGTGCGGAGCCTGGGGGTGCTGAGCCTGGAGGTGCGGAGCCTGGAGGTGCGGAGCCTGGTGGTGCTGAGTTTGGACGTGCTGAGTCTGGGGGTGCTGAGTCTGGGGGTACTCCATCTGGAGGAGCCCTCTCCTCCCAGCAGCTGCAGGAGAGGTACCTCGAGTACTGCCGCCTCCGGAGAGGTGCTTCTGGAGCTCGTCCCGGTACTTCCCCTCCTACCCAGGAGCTCCCCCCCATTCAGGTGATCCGCGAGTGGTACACGCGGCGCTGCAGTCTTCGTAGTGGTACTCCTGGTGCTGCGGACCCGAGCGGTGGTGCTGTTGCTGGTGCTGAGGACCCGGATACTGGAGCTGCGGCTGGTGCTGAGGACCCGGGCGTTGGAGCTGCTGCTGGTGCTGAGGACCCGACCGGTGGCGCGGCTGCTGGTGCTGAGGACCTGACCAGTGCCCCTGCTGCTGGTGCTGAGGACCCGGGCGTTGGAGCTGCTGCTCGTGCTGAGGACCCGACCGGTGGTGCTGCTGCTGGTGCTGAGGACTCGGGCGTTGGAGCTGCTGCTGGTGCTGGGGACTCGGACGTTGGGGCTGCCACTGGTGTCCCTGCTGCTTCTGGAGACGCTGCGCGGCCGCGACCGTACTTCGTACCGCTCCTTCAGCAGGTTCTTGGTCAGGCTCCTCCTCCTTGTCCTCCTTCCTCCGTCGAGTGTCCTCTGCCTGTCCAGCCGCAGTCACAGTTACCGCCTGTCTCGCCTCTCCCTGCTCCCTCCCCTTACGCTGGTCCCACAGGAGGTCTTACAGAGCGTCGTGAGCCTGAGTCTCGTCCTGCGTCGCCTGTTCGTACTGCTCGCACTGGTCGTCGTGTCCCACGTGAGCGTCCTCCTCCTGTCCCTGGCACTCACTACATGACTCTGCGTCCCTCCACTGCTCCGCAGCGTGTCCCGCTGCCGTCTCCTCCTGCGTCCTCTCTTCCTACTCTTCCTGACCCGGAGTCTGACTCCCGTCGTGCTGCCAGTCCCACTGTTACGCGTCTCCTCGCTACAGTTGTCACTGACCCGACCTTTGAGTCCTCTGCTGCGTCTGCTCTGGTCGCTGAGTTGGTTGACTTTGCTGCTCGCTGTCGCCTAGACTACGCTGCCAGCCTTGTCGCTAGGTCTGAGTCTGCGTCTGCCTGTCCTCCGTCCGTCGGGGGTGAGTGTGCCCTCGGCACGGACGTCCTTGAGGACAGACAGGAGGAGTTCCACTGCCTTACTGCTGCTTTGCCCCGTCTCGTGTCCTTGCTAGTTGCCCCTGAGGGAGACCCGGATGCACCAGACATCCCGACCCCACGCTCTTACGCTGAGGCGATAGCGGGTCCCTACTCCTCTCAGTGGCAGACAGCCATGGACGCAGAGATGGCCTCCTGGAAGTCCACAGGCACCTACGTAGACGAGGTTCCCCCTCCTGGGGCGAACATCGTCAGTGGCATGTGGATTTTCAGGGTGAAGCGGCCGCCGGGTTCTCCACCTGTCTTCAAGGCGCGCTACGTGGCTCGAGGCTTCAGTCAGCGAGAGGGAGTAGACTTCTTTCAGACCTTCTCCCCCACCCCGAAGATGACTACTCTTCGGGTGCTGCTGCACATAGCCGCTCACCGCGACTACGAGCTTCACTCTCTTGACTTCAGCACTGCTTTCTTGCAGGGCAGCCTGCACGAGGAGATCTGGCTGCGCCGCCCCCCTGGCTTCACTGGGTCATTTCCTCCTGGCACCCAGTGGAGGCTTCAGCGGCCGGTCTACGGTCTCCGCCAGGCGCCACGTGAGTGGCACGACACACTGAGGACGACACTTGCGGCTCTTGGGTTCGCTCCCTCTACTGCTGACCCGTCGCTGTTTCTACGCACCGACACCTCGCTGCCGCCGTTCTACATCCTCGTGTACGTCGACGACTTGGTCTTTGCCACTGCTGACACCGCGGCACTCGCTCACGTGAAGTCGGAGCTGCAGAGGAGACACACGTGCACAGACCTGGGTGAGCTGACGAGCTATCTTGGCTTGCGGATCACCCGGGACAGAGCACGGCGCACCATCACCCTGACTCAGTCACACATGGTGCAGCAGGTTCTCCAGCGCTTCCGCTTCACGTACTCCTCGCCTCAGTCCACTCCTCTGCCTACCGGTCACTCGCTCTCAGCTCTGCCTTCGGATGAGTCCGTAGAGCCGAGTGGCCCGTATCCAGAGCTTGTGGGCTGCCTCATGTACCTGATGACCTGCACTCGACCTGACCTTGCATTGTCAAACATTGCATGTTTATATTGTCTAGGCTGTAGTGGGTTACACCTTAGGGGGTACACAAAGTTAGGGTTTCCTACTTGTACCAAACTCTGTTCTAGTTCATGCTCAGTTTCTGACAGGTCCTTCGCTAGGACTGTTCTTAGGGCCCACCGACTTACCTACCTGCTTACCTTCGCTTGTTTCCGGCCCCGCTGGCCCCGTCGATCTAGCAAGATCTAGCGGCCCTGCGGCCCCGTCGAAATTTTTTTTTAGCGGCCTCTCACGGCCCCCGTCGCGTCGCCCCTTAGCGCCCCGATCGGCCCCGTCACGCCGCCCGCGAACCGCACAGCGCGCCGCGCTCACAGCCCGCGAACCGCCCGCGCACAGCCCGCGACCCGCCTGCGCAGCCCGCGACCAGCCCGCGCAGCCCGCGCACAGCCCGCGAACTGCCCGCGAGCAGCCCGCGACCTGCCCGCGAACCCCCGCGAGCCGCCCGCGACCCGCTTACGCAGCCCGCGAGCAGCCCGCGCAGCCCGCGCTGAGCCTGCGCGGCTCGTGCGCTGACCGCCGCCGGCCCGCACGCTGCCCGCACTGCTCCCGGCCCGCCGCTGCTGAGCCCGCAGCCGCCCGCGCACCGCCGCTGCTGAGCCCGCCACCGCCCGCGCACCGCCGCTGCTGAGCTCGCCGCCGCCCGCGCACCGCCGCTGCTGCGCCCGCTGCCGCCCGCGTATCACCGCTGCTGAGCCCGCCCCTGCTGCGCCGGCTCTCGCTGCCGCCTGCTGCGCCTGTGCACCACTGCAGATCCTACTACTACACTTCCTGCTACTGCTGCTTGTGCGCCACTACAGTCTGTAGGCCCCACCGGCCCTGCTGACCCTGCGCACGCCTGTTCAGTGACTTTACTGCTTCTACTACTGCCGCTGTCGCTATGGCTAGTCCTCCTGTTCTAGCTTTCGACGCCGAGGGCCGTCCGGTCAAATTCGAAACCTGGCTAGATGATCTGCACCTTTTCCTACAGCTCACTGCCAAGGAAGATATTACACTGTACGACCACGCTCTCGGCCATGCGACCGCCCCACTCGCTACTGCCCCCCCAACTGAGCGCTCACAGTGGCAGACCCGTGACGCGCACGCTCGCTTTGCTATTCGCAACTCCCTGCCGCTAGATGAGCGCGAGCACTTCGGCCAGTGCAAGACTGCTAAGGACCTCTACACAGCTGTAGTGGCCCGCTACTCCTCACCCGCTTCTGCCACACTAGGCCGCCTCACTCTCCCCTACCTGTTCCCCGACCTAGCCTCTTTTCACACTGTCGCAGACCTCATCACCCACCTTAAGACTAGTGAGGCTCGCTTTCGCGCTGCCATGCCTGATGAGTTCCTCGCTAGCAACCCCCCCCGCTCTGGATCACTCTCTACCACGTTGTCACCCGCCTCCCTGACTCTCTGCGCCCTGTCAGGGACCAGTTCCTCTCTCGCTCCCCCACTGAGCTCACCATAGCCCTCCTCGAGAAGGAACTGCTTGCAGCCGAGGCTAGTATCGTCGCTGTAGGCACCTCTCGTGGCGACCCCCGCGGCCCCTTCTTCGAGGGGTGCTCCCCTTCCCCCCTCCTCCCCTCTGTCGCCTCTGCTGCTGCTGTCGACCTCCTTGGTGCTGAGAAGGTCGGGGCTGCGTCTGCTTCAGGCGGACGACGCAGGGGCAGGAGTGGCAGGAGTGGGGGTGGTGGCGGAGGAGGCGGGGGTGGAGGTGGTGGCGGTGGAGGTGCGACTGGAGAGGCTAGTGGCGGCGGTGGTGGAGGTGACAGCGGTGTTGGGAGTGGTGACAGGGGCGGAGGTGGCAGCGGAGGCGGAGGTGGTCGTGGCAGCGGCAGGGGTGGAGGTGGCCGGGGCGGAGGCGGAGGGGTTGGTGGTCGTGGAGGCCCGGCGGGCGGTCAGAGTCAGCAGCCTGCCCCGACCCTTCAGGCCGCCCGTGAGTGGTATGCGCGGCGCAGCGTCACCTGCCAGTACGTTATTCGTACAGGTGACCGCACTGGCCAGACGTGTGGGGGGCCGCACCAGACGGAGCGCTGCTTCGCCCGCCTCAACGATGCGTGGCGCACTCAGTTTCCTGGTGGGGGTGAGCTGCCGCGCTGGGCTGATCTGCTCAGGAAGGGTGTTGATATTTGGGCACTTGACTTTGATGCTATTCTCACTGCCATATATGCGATGTCTATTAGTGGAGAGGGTGCTCAGTACTTGCGTGTTCCGCCCGACCCGGGCATTCAGGCCAGCCCCGCTGCTGCTCTAGGTGCTAGTGTGTCTGCTTCCACAGGTACTACTGCAGCTGCTGCTCTAGGTGCTTGTGCGTCTGTGCCCCCTGGTACTGAGTCGACTGCAGCACTGCACACCTTCACACTGGACTCAGGTGCTTCTCGCTCTTTCTTTCGTGACCGCACTGTCCTTGAGCCTCTAGCTCGGCCAGTTGCTGTCTCTCTTGCTGACCCCTCTGGGGGTCCGGTCCTTGCGACCTCCTCCACCACCCTTCCGTGTCCAGCGGTTCCGTCCGGCACGCTCTCAGGTCTCTACCTCCCCTCGTTCTCCACGAACTTGGTGGCAGGTAGTGCGCTCCAGGACTCGGGTGTTCACCAGTTCACCCCTGCCTACGAGCGTGTGACTCACTGCACGTGTGCTCGGACGGGCCGCCACCTAGCTACTTTCACTCGAGAGCCGGGGTCTGACCTGTACACACTGACCACTGAGTCCCCTCAGGTAGCTGCGTCTGCGTCAGCGTCAGGTCAGCTGTCCGCCCCCTGCTCGTGTCGCTCTCTGGCGAACGACACCGTCCTCTGGCACCCCACCCCTTGGTCACCCGTCTGTGCAGCGCCTGCGGGCCATGCACAAACGGGACCTTGTTGCTGGTCTTCCCAGGGTGCTCCCTCCCCTTCCTGACTCCCCTGCTCCTGACTGCATTCCCTGTGTCGAGGGGCGGCAGCGCGCCGCTCCTCACTCCTCCTTCCCCCGACGACCGCTCCCCTGCAGACGCTCCACATGGACGTGTGGGGCCCGGCCCGCGTCCGTGGTCAGGGTCAGGAGAGGTACTTCCTGATAGTTGTTGACGACTACTCGCGCTACACCACGGTCTTCCCCTTGCGCGCCAAGGGTGACGTCCCTGGTGTTTTGATCCCCTGGATCAGCCGAGCCCGTCTCCAGCTAGGCGAGCGCTTTCACTCGGACTTTCCTGTCCTGCGCTTGCACTCTGACAGGGGTGGTGAGTTCGCCTCCGACCTCTTGGCAGCCTACTGTGCTGAGCACGGCATTGAGCAGTCGTACACGCTTCCGGCCTCTCCACAGCAGAATGGGGTTGCTGAGCGCCGCATTGGCTTAGTCATGGAGGTCGCTCGTACCTCCCTGACCCATGCGGCTGCTCCCCACTTTCTGTGGCCGTTTGCGGTCCGGTACGCAGCGCATCAGCTCAACCTCTGGCCCCGTGTCTCCTTGCCGGAGACTTCCCCGACTCTACGGTGGACGGGAGAGGTTGGCGATGCGTCGCGTTTCCGGGTCTGGGGATCTCGAGCTTTTGTCCGCGACATGTCCGCGGACAAGCTCTCGCGTCGCACTGTTCCCTGTGTCTTTCTTGGCTTTGTTCCCGACGCGCCTGGATGGCAGTTTTACCACGTCACCTCGCGCCGGGTTCTGGCCTCTCAGGACGTCACTTTTGACGAGTCCGTCCCCTTCTACCGCCTCTTCCCCTACCGCACTGCCCCGCTCCCCCCCCGCCTCTCTTCCTCGCTCCAGGTGCTGAGGTACCAGACCCCCTCCCCCCTCAGGGTGCCGCTCCCTCAGGTGTGTCCCAGGTAGACCCGGGTGAGCCTGTCGAGGTAGCTGTTGACTCGCGTCCTGCGTCTGGGGGTGCTGAGCCTGGGAGTGCTGCGTTTGAGGGTGCGGAGCCTGGGGGTGCTGAGCCTGGAGGTGCGGAGCCTGGGGGTGCTGAGCCTGGAGGTGCGGAGCCTGGAGGTGCGGAGCCTGGAGGTACTGAGCCTGGAGGTGTGGAGACTGGGGGTGCTGAGCCTGGAGGTGCGGAGCCTGGAGGTGCGGAGCCTGGAGGTGCTGAGTCTGGACGTGCTGAGTCTGGGGCTGCTGAGTCTGGGGGTGCTGAGCCTGAGCGTGCTCCACCTGGAGGAGCCCCCTCCTCCCAGCAGCTGCAGGAGAGGTACCTCGAGTACTGCCGCCTCCGGAGAGGTGCTTCTGGAGCTCGTCCCGGTACTTCCCCTCCTACCCAGGAGCTCCCCCCCATTCAGGTGATCCGCGAGTGGTACACGCGGCGCTGCAGTCTTCGTAGTGGTGCTCCTGGTACTGCGGACCCGAGCGGTGGTACTGTTGCTGGTGCTGAGGACCCGGACGCTGGAGCTGCTGCTGGTGCTGAGGACCCGGGGGCTGGAGCTGCTGCTGGTGCTGAGGACCCGGGCGTTGGAGCTGCTGCTGGTGCTGAGGACCCGACCGGTGGCGCTGCTGCTGGTGCTGAGGACCTGACCAGTGGCCCTGCTGCTGGTGCTGAGGACCCGGGCGTTGGAGCTGCTGCTGGTGCTGAGGACCCGACCGGTGGTGCTGCTGCTGGTGCTGAGGACCTGACCAGTGGCCCTGCTGCTGGTGCTGAGGACCCGGGCGTTGGAGCTGCTGTTGGTGCTGAGGACCCGACCGGTGGTGCTGCTGCTGGTGCTGAGGACTCGGGCGTTGGAGCTTCTGCTGGTGCTGAGGACTCGGGCGTTGCGGCTGCCACTGGTGTCCCTGCTGCTTCTGGAGACGCTGCGCGGCCGCGACCGTACTTCGTACCGCTCCTTCAGCAGGTTCTTGGTCAGGCTCCTCCTCCTTGTCCTCCTCCCTCCGTCGAGTGTCCTCTGCCTGTCCAGCAGCAGTCACAGTTACCGCCTGTCTCGCCTCTCCCTGCTCCCTCCCCTTACGCTGGTCCCACAGGAGGTCTTACAGAGCGTCGTGAGCCTGAGTCTCGTCCTGCGTCGCCTGTTCGTACTGCTCGCACTGGTCGTCGTGTCCCACGTGAGCGTCCTCCTCCTGTCCCTGGCACTCACTACATGACTCTGCGTCCCTCCACTGCTCCGCAGCGTGTCCCGCTGCCGTCTCCTCCTGCGTCCTCTCTTCCTACTCTTCCTGACCCGGAGTCTGACTCCCGTCGTGCTGCCAGTCCCACTGTTACGCGTCTCCTCGCTACAGTTGTCACTGACCCGACCTTTGAGTCCTCTGCTGCGTCTGCCCTGGTCGCTGAGTTGGTTGACTTTGCTGCTCGCTGTCGCCTAGACTACGCTGCCAGCCTTGTCGCTAGGTCTGAGTCTGCGTCTGCCTGTCCTCCGTCCGTCGGGGGTGAGTGTGCCCTCGGCACGGACGTCCTTGAGGACAGACAGGAGGAGTTCCACTGCCTTGCTGCTGCTTTGCCCCGTCTCGTGTCCTTGCTAGTTGCCCCTGAGGGAGACCCGGATGCACCAGACATCCCGACCCCACGCTCTTACGCTGAGGCGATGGCGGGTCCCTACTCCTCTCAGTGGCAGACAGCCATGGACGCAGAGATGGCCTCCTGGAAGTCCACAGGCACCTACGTAGACGAGGTTCCCCCTCCTGGGGCGAACATCGTCAGTGGCATGTGGATTTTCAGGGTGAAGCGGCCTCCGGGTTCTCCACCTGTCTTCAAGGCGCGCTACGTGGCTCGAGGCTTCAGTCAGCGAGAGGGAGTAGACTTCTTTCAGACCTTCTCCCCCACCCCGAAGATGACTACTCTTCGGGTGCTGCTGCACATAGCCGCTCACCGCGACTACGAGCTTCACTCTCTTGACTTCAGCACTGCTTTCTTGCAGGGCAGCCTGCACGAGGAGATCTGGCTGCGCCGCCCCCCTGGCTTCACTGGGTCATTTCCTCCTGGCACCCAGTGGAGGCTTCAGCGGCCGGTCTACGGTCTCCGCCAGGCGCCACGTGAGTGGCACGACACACTGAGGACGACACTTGCGGCTCTTGGGTTCGCTCCCTCTACTGCTGACCCGTCGCTGTTTCTACGCACCGACACCTCACTGCCGCCGTTCTACATCCTCGTGTACGTCGACGACTTGGTCTTTGCCACTGCTGACACCGCGGCACTCGCTCACGTGAAGTCGGAGCTGCAGAGGAGACACACGTGCACAGACCTGGGTGAGCTGACGAGCTATCTTGGCTTGCGGATCACCCGGGACAGAGCACGGCGCACCATCACCCTGACTCAGTCACACATGGTGCAGCAGGTTCTCCAGCGCTTCCGCTTCACGTACTCCTCGCCTCAGTCCACTCCTCTGCCTACCGGTCACTCGCTCTCAGCTCTGCCTTCGGATGAGTCCGTAGAGCCGAGTGGCCCGTATCCAGAGCTTGTGGGCTGCCTCATGTACCTGATGACCTGCACTCGACCTGACCTTGCATACCCTCTTAGCATCCTAGCACGCTATGTCGCTCCTGGCCGTCACCGGAAGGAGCACATGGATGCTGCTAAGAGGGTGTTGCGCTACTTGTGCAGTACGTCGGGCATGGGGCTTGTGCTTGGAGGGCGAGACCGGGTTGTTCTCACAGGGCACTCAGACGCTTCTTGGGCAGACGACCAGGCTACTCAGCGGTCGTCCCAGGGTTACACCTTCAGCCTTGGCTCTGGCTCAGTTTCTTGGCGTTCTACTCGCTCTTCTTCTGTTCTCAGCTCCAGTTGTGAGGCTGAGATCTACGCCACAGCCATGGCTGCTCAGGAGCTACGCTGGCTGACCTACCTGCTGACCGACCTCGGAGAGCGGCCTCGTTCTCCTCCAGTGCTGTACGTCGACAACAAGGCTGCCATTGCCTTGTGTGAGGAGCACAGACTGGAGCACAGAACGAAGCACATCGCTCTGCGGTACTTCCTTGCTCGAGAGCTGCAGCAGCGTGGTCAGCTTTGTCTGCGTTACGTGGCCACGGAGGCCAACACTGCTGATGTGTTCACCAAGGCGCTTCAGCCTTGTGACCATCAGCGCTTTTGCACTCTGCTAGGCCTTGTACCTACTGGGCCTCACTTGCTTACCTCTTGACCTTACTTGTACTGTGATCACTATATATATATGCCTTCTTGCTTACTTTTGCTAGGTTGTGATCACTGTATCTCTTGCTTTGTTATAAACCTGCATGTGAACTGGTCTTGTGACCGCTTGCTTGTGCTCGGAATTTGTGTGGAATCCTTGAGATCCACCCTGAGCTTGCTTTGCTTTGCTTTGACTGGTCTTGTGACCCTGTGGTTGTTTCCCACTGCGCCTATGGGGGTGTGTCAAACATTGCATGTTTATATTGTCTAGGCTGTAGTGGGTTACACCTTAGGGGGTACACAAAGTTAGGGTTTCCTACTTGTACCAAACTCTGTTCTAGTTCATTCATTCCTGCTCAGTTATTTCTGACATGCATACCCTCTTAGCATCCTAGCACGCTATGTCGCTCCTGGCCGTCACCGGAAGGAGCACATGGATGCTGCTAAGAGGGTGTTGCGCTACTTGTGCAGTACGTCGGGCATGGGGCTTGTGCTTGGAGGGCGAGACCGGGTTGTTCTCACAGGGCACTCAGACGCTTCTTGGGCAGACGACCAGGCTACTCAGCGGTCGTCCCAGGGTTACACCTTCAGCCTTGGCTCTGGCTCAGTTTCTTGGCGTTCTACTCGCTCTTCTTCTGTTCTCAGCTCCAGTTGTGAGGCTGAGATCTACGCCACAGCCATGGCTGCTCAGGAGCTACGCTGGCTGACCTACCTGCTGACCGACCTCGGAGAGCGGCCTCGTTCTCCTCCAGTGCTGTACGTTGACAACAAGGCTGCCATTGCCTTGTGTGAGGAGCACAGACTGGAGCACAGAACGAAGCACATCGCTCTGCGGTACTTCCTTGCTCGAGAGCTGCAGCAGCGTGGTCAGCTTTGTCTGCGTTACGTGGCCACGGAGGCCAACACTGCTGATGTGTTCACCAAGGCGCTTCAGCCTTGTGACCATCAGCGCTTTTGCACTCTACTAGGCCTTGTACCTACTGGGCCTCCACTTTGCTCTCCAGTCGAGGCTCTTGACACAGGAGAATCGCCGCCTTGTTGTCAGTAAACAAGGTCGGTGCAGAGCTCGGCCTCTCACCAAGGTCAGTGAGCAAGAACGTCAACCAACGCAGCTCCTGTGCAGCCATAGCTCCGGCATAAATCTCAGCCTCAGCGGTGGAGGTCGAGACCGAGGAGGAACGAATAGACCTCTACGAAACAGCTCCAGAGCCCAGGCTGAAACAGTGCATATCCCTGCGTGGACCTGTGAGTCTTGAGCGGCGTAGGAAGAGTCATAGTGACTAGTGAGCACGACAGGTTGTCTCCCTCCAAGCACCATCCCCACGCCTGATGTCGTTGCTAGGTACTTCGCCACCCTCACAACAGCTGTCCAGTGAACAGGACGGTGTCTCCCTGGCGCAACAAAGCGAGCAAGGATGCTGAGAGGGAAGGCGAGGTCCGGGCAAGTACAAGTCATCAGGTACATGAGACAGCCCACAAGCTCTGGGTAAAGACCACTAGGCTTAGATGGCTCGTCAGGAAAAGGTCCAGTGAGTGTGTGGTCGACAGCAAGAGGAGTAGGCTCTGCAGTGGAGAACTGAAACCCGAACTGCTGAAGGACCTGCTGCACCATGTGTGACTGAGTCAGAGTGATGGTGCGAGCTGCTCTGTCCCTGGTGATCTGCAAGCCAAGGTAGTGGCGCAGCTCACCAAGGTCAGTGCACGTGTGTCTCTTCTGCAGTTCGGACTTCACGTCAGCCAAAGCAACCCCGTCAACAGTGGTGAAGACCAGGTCATCGACGTAAACCAGCACAAAGAAAGATGTGGAGCCACGACGAACAATAAGCGACGGGTCGGCAGAAGACGGCTGGAAACCGAGGTCAGACAGGGTAGAGCGAAGAGTGTCGTGCCACTCACGAGGCACCTGACGGAGACCGTAGACCGGTCGCCTCAGCCTCCACTGGGTCCCAGGAGGGAAAGTGCCAGTGAAGGCCGAGGGACGACGCAGCCAGACCTCCTCGTGTAGGCTACCCTGAAGGAAGGCAGTGGAGAAGTCGAGAGAGTGTAACTCGTAGTCTCTCTGTGCTGCCACGTGAAGTAACACCCGAAGAGTGGTCATCTTCGGGGTAGGTGCGAAGGTCTGAAAGAAGTCAACTCCCTCGCACTGACTGAAACCTCTAGCCACATAGCGCGCCTTGAAGACCGGAGGAGATCCCGGTGGCCGCATCTGTCAGAATGTTATTCTCTAGCCTGTAGTGGGGTGCTCTATAGCGAGTACAACCCATCTAGGGTTTGCTATATGTATCCTCATTGCTGCTAGTGAAACTCCTCTTTGCCTAAACTTTCTCTTGCCTAGCTAGGGTTTTCCTAGCTATGGCTCCTACTTCTAGCTACTACTTTCACATGGTATCAGAGCAAATATATCTACTCTCTGCCTAAGTAGCTCCACCCAGTCGGGGAGCTCAGCCCCGTCGCCAAACTCGGTACGCCAGGCGTCGCTCAGACGGGCGAAGCAGCGGGACTGTGTGTGATTCTAACATGGTGTCAGAGCGGTTACGCTCATGGCCTGTGGGCCCAACTCGATGCTTCCGCTGCTTTCCTATCCGTCGCGCGCCATGGGGCGCGCGACCCCTTAGCGCGCGGCGGTTTTCTGCTCGCCGTGCGCACGGAGCGCGCGGCGGTTTCCTGCCCGCCGTGCGCCCCGGGGCGCGCGGCGGTTTCCCCCCGTCGGTTCCCTCCCGTCGCCTGCTGCAGCTCGCCCGTCGCCTGCAGCAGACCCCCCGTCGCCCCCGCTGCCCCGTCGCGGCGCCCTGGGAAGAGCGCGCGACGCCTGCTGCCCCGTCGTGGCGCCCTGGGGAGCCGCGCGCGGCCCCCCCCGCTCGTCGCGGAGCCCTGGGGGGCCATGCGTGGCCCCGCTGCCTCGTCGCGGCGCCCTGGGGAGCCGCGCGCGACCCCCCGCTGCCCCGTCGCGGCGCCCTGGGGAGCCGCGCGCGACCCCCCCACCCGCTGCCCCGTCGCGTTGCCCTGTGGAGCCGCGCGCCCTCCCCCGAATCGCCCCCGAATCGCCCCTTCCCCTCTCCCATTCCGCCTCTTTTAGGGTTTGGGGGTGGCGAGTGTGGGGGTGGCGCCTATGGGGGTGCTGGCTGTGTGCTCCGTCCCCTGCTCCTCCTCCTCCTCCGTCTCCCGCTGCTGCAGCTGCCGCTGAGGGGGGTGGGTGTGTGGGAGCCGAAGGAGTGGTGCTAGGGGGGTGACGTGGGAGTGGAGCTAGAGTTTGAACAGGGGGTGTGTGAGAGGGGGGTGGGACGGTCGGGGGAGGTTGAGCGGAGGCTGCCGTCTTGTCGTCAGCAGCACCTGTAGTCCGGGGCGCTGTTCCGGTAGCCCAGTCGTAGCCAGCTGCGCCAGTCGCCCGTGGGTCCGTTGCTCGTCTGCCGCACTTAGCCGCGGAGCCAGTTACTCCTGTAGTCCGGGGCGCTGTTCCGGTAGCCACTGTGCCAGTTTGACTCCTGTTGCCCGTGTGTCTGCAGCTTCAGCCGTCGCCTCTTATCTCCTCTCCTCCTACAGTCTCGCCTCCTCCTCCTCACTTGCCCTTTGTGAAAGCCTCTAGCTTTGCTTGCACTTGTGAACCTGCTCTATACCTGCTTGCTCATTGTACTGATTACACCCCACTTTGGCTATGGGGGTGTGTCAGAATGTTATTCTCTAGCCTGTAGTGGGGTGCTCTATAGCGAGTACAACCCATCTAGGGTTTGCTATATGTATCCTCATTGCTGCTAGTGAAACTCCTCTTTGCCTAAACTTTCTCTTGCCTAGCTAGGGTTTTCCTAGCTATGGCTCCTACTTCTAGCTACTACTTTCACAGCATCACCCTGAAGATCCACATGCCATCGACTACTTTCGGCCCTGGAGGGGGAACCTTGTCGACGTAGGTGCCTGTGGATCTGTAGGAGGCCATCTCTGCGTCCATGGCAACTCTCCACTGAGAGGCCCAAGGCCCTGACACTGCCTCAGCGTAAGTGCGAGGAGTCGGTATGTCAAGGGCGTCGGGGTCTCCCTCAGGGGCGAGCAGCATGGCACAGAGATGAGGCAAAAAGGCTGCCACGAACTCTAGCTCAAACTGCCTGTCCTCTAGGGCGTCACAGCCAAGGGCAGACTCACCCCCGACGGCCAGAGGACTGGTAGGAGGAGCAGCCACGACACGAGTGCCGTGGTAAAGGCGGCGAGTAGTGGCGAACTCAGTGACTGCGGCAGTAAGGGCGGAGACAGAGGACAGAGAGGCACGAGGGTCCGTAACAAGAGAGGCGAGAACACGAGAGAGAACAGGGCGGTACGTGCGGTAGTAGTCAGTGACAGGAGTAGAGAGGGAAGCAGTGAGGGCCGACGTAGGAGGGGATGGAAACGCAGGCGGAGATGGACGAAGGGAACTAGAGCGAAACAGGACAGTACGAAGGTCAGTGACGGGAACAGGGGACGAGGGACGAGCACGAGGAGAGCGAGAAGCTTAGGTGTGAGAAAGAGGAGGGGACAACGGAGGCTGAGAACGGGGGAAAACAGTCGGGGTGGGGTCAGGAGGAGGAAACGTGGGACCGTAGACAGGAGGAGAGGGGAAGGAAGGAGGAGAAGGAGAGGGGAGACCAAGGGTCCGAAGGCCAGAGGCAGGAGGCGGAGGCAGCCGCTGCTGCTGCTGCTGTGGGTGCTGCTGTAGGGGCTACTGCTCCTGCTCCTGCTGCTGCTGCTGCTGCTGTTGCTGCTGCTGCTGCTGCTGCTGCTGCTGCTACTGCTGTTGCCTCTCTTGGGGGCCAGTGTAAAGTGTGTAGAGACCAGATCCCAGCTCCTGGCGAAAGGTGGCCAGGAGGGCATGTCACCGTCCACACAGGTCGCAGAGTCCCCAGAAGGCTCAAACCAAACAGCAAGGTGCTGACTCACGAGCGGCCGCACACCCACCAAGTTCCTAGAGAACGAGGGGACGTGGAAGCCCGTCAGTGTACCCGAGGGAACAGCCGGGCACGGAAGCGTAGTAGAGTGGAAAGCAATGACTGGTCCTGAAGTGGGATCAGCCAGTGCTATAGAGACTGGCGCAGGAAGCGGAGTAAGAGTCGTGTGGTCGCGGAAGAAACACTGCGAAGCTCCAGAGTCCAGGGTGAAAGACAGTGAAGCGTCCGCAAGTACCTAAGCAAGTACCTACACTAGCAACTGGCACAGGATCAACACTAGCACCTAAGCTAAAAACACGCGAGTAAACAGAGTCAGAAGCACTAGAGTCAACAACAACATACATAGCATGAGGAGTTCCTAAGAGATCAAGCAACTGAGAAGCAGACATGCCCCACAGAGCGGGACCGTGCGAGAGAACAAGGGGAAGCCAGTCAGGGGCAGGGCCATCTACGCCGTAGGTTGCACGAAGTGTGTAAGTGAGCTTTGCAAGCACTGACCCAATGGGTAGCAGCGGTCACAGTGGAGGCCGCTGCGAGTACCTGTCTGGATGAGGTAGGGGCAGGGAGGGTGGGCGTCACCACACGACAGCTGGCGCGGTCCTGACCCCTGCCTCGGAACATGCTGCTGCTGTGGCTGCTGCAAGAGGAGTGGCTGCTGCTGCTGCTGTCGCTGAGTCAGGTACCAAGCCGCCACTCCAGCACCTGCAGCTGACAGTCCCGCAGGTGCCCGACGAACCCGAGCGTCACCTCCACCAGCTGCAGCAGGGGAGTCACTAGAAGCTGCACGAGTCGCTCCACCAACACCTGCACTTCCGCCACCGCCACAAGCCACGCCACCTCCGCCGCCGCCGCTGCTGGCCGCACCCAGGCCGCCCCTCCTGCCACTGCTAGCTCTAGACCGCGCAAAAGTGGTGACAGCAGCGGCAGTCTCGTCAGTAGTGGCAGTGGTGAGGGAGGAAGGAAAGGTGGGCAGCTAAGGGACAGTGCACCCGTGGAACAGTGGGGGGGGCACAGCGTCAGAGGCGGAGGCTACCGAGCGGAGGTTGCTCTCGACGTCCTTGAGGGCAGACTCAAGGACGCCGATAGTGAGCTCGCTAGGGTGCTTCAGAAGAAGCACGTCACGAACCATGGCAAGGCGGTCAGGGAGGCTAGTGACGATGAAATAAATATTTATTGCCATGGGGGGAGGACCAGTGCAAGCTGTGCGTCAGTGCAGGCAGCGCGGTAGCTAGAATCCAGTGAACGCAGGTGAGCGATCAAGTCACCATAACGCTCAAACGAGGCAAGGTCAGGAAACAGGAATGGGAGGAACAGGCGACCAAGAGAGACAGTGGTGGGAGTGGAGTAGCGAGTCTTGATCACAGTCAGGAACTCACTAGCAGTGCGAACCTGGGTGAAGTGGGTCTCCTCAGACTCAAAAAGGAGGCTCCTGAGGGCGATGCAGGCCGCGTCGTCGCGCGACTTCCATGCTGTCAGAGCTGCGGAGATTCACTCTACAAGGTAGAGAGCTAGACTACGGGGAGGGTTGGCACGAACTACAAGAAGTGATCGTAGCTTTGCTTAGTTCCTTAGTGCTTGCACATTCACGAGAGAAATCAGCAAGAGTTTCAACTAGCAAAGTTGGGATTACAGAATGATTGACCAAGCAATGACAGAATGGACTACATCAGGCACCTAGCAACTCTGCAGCTAGCCTGGTCGACCGCCAGCACTGCATGGTCGACCGCGTGCCAGCGTTGCGTAGAGGAGCCGCGCCAGCACTGCAGAAGGGCGACCTGCCAGCAGAGCAGGTCGACGGCGTGCCAACGCTGCAGCAGGGCGGCTGTCCAGCGTTGCCCCGTAGAAGACAGCAGTGCGCACGCTCGCAGGTGTGCGTAGACGATTGGCCCGACTTGTATTGCTGTGCATCCATCGGCTGTTGTCTGCGCCTGACGAGCCACATCGACTTCAGGATACCAGCCCGAAGTCGCCTTCGTCATCGCGACCTCGACGACGTTCGCGTGCCTCCGCAGAACTCGCCGAGCAGGTTACCTGGTCGACCTGGACACCACCAGGTGCTCCGGTCGACCACCAGGTCCCCCGGTCGACCACCAGGTGCCTCTGGTCGACCACCAGGTGCTCCGGTCAACCAACAAGTGCCCTCGGTCGACCACAGCTCCTGTCGAGCTGCCCCCTAGTCGACGGACCCCTTCCGTCGACCAGAATTCACAGCTGATGTCGCCAAGCTCCCCTCGTCGATCGTTGCTCACATGTCAGGTCGACGGACTGCTCCGTCGACTTACCCGTCGAACTGGCACTCCTGGTTGACGGCCCACCCGTCGCCCAGCCCAGTCAGCTGCACCCGTCGAGCACCCCTGGTCGACGGAAACCCCACAGTGACACCCTGCAGCTCGACGAAGCCCGTCGAGCAGCTCCTTCACTGCGAACGGTCGGCTGCTTCTCCCGTATATCCTACCAAGTTGTCGGCGTTGCCCAAGCGAGGGCGGGGCCAACACTCCATTCCCGTTAACAAGAGCCGCGCGCTGACGTGCAAAACGCTCTCTGTCCACAGCGGTGGGGTAAGCGCCTAGGGGTTCAGGATCAGAGGGCGCAAGAAGGTCACCGGAAGCATGCGCCCAAAGGGACTCATCAGCCTGACACTGACTCTCTAGGAGGCGCTGCGCACGCAGGAGCCAGACAGAGAACTCAAGCGACCTACCCTTGGCGTCAAAGCGCAGGACTCTAGGCGTCACCATAGCGGATGCGGAGGGTGGGAGCTACGGCTGCCGGCAGGCAGGGCGCTACAGGACGAGTAGGGCGCGACGTGACGGGCGAGGGGACGTGGCGGGACGGGCGCGATGCGACCGGACGGGCAGACGCTGCGGGCGCGAGGGGAGGGGACGGGACGGGCGCGACGCGACGGGACGGGCAGGCGCGGCGGGCGCAAGGGGACGGGACGGGACGGGCGCGACGGGACGGGCTGGTGCGACGAGCGCGAAGGGATGGGACGGGATGGGCGCGACGCGACGGGATGGGCAGGCGCGGCGGGCGCAAGGGGACGGGACGGGACAGGCGCGACGGGACGGGACGGGCAGGCGCGGTGGGCGCAAGGGGACGGGACGGGACGGGCGCGATGGCCGTTAGGGAACTGGACGGGCGCTAGGGGACGGGACGGGCGCGACGGGCGCTAGGGGACGGGACGGACGCAACGGGCGCTAGGGGACGGGACGGGCACGACGGTAGGGCGCTACAGGCGTGATAGGCTGAAGAGAGAGGAATGGGATCCAACAGGATCCTAACATTGGTGATACCATGTCAAAAGCTGAAAGATGTGTTATTACCGTGAGTTGGGGTACATATGCCTAACCCTAACAACTGTATCCCACATAACAAGCCTCACTACGGGTCTTGTCTCGTCAACACATGTCAACCGAGTATGAGACAACATTGACTTGGCGCGCATCAATTAAGTGGATCAAACTCCCTATTTCATGAAGATGCTGACTAAGATGTCCCTTGACCACAGGGTGGCCACAAAAGGCCAGGAATGGTTTGATATGGGGCGGAATTGCGTCAGCTTGTTTATCAATAGACACGTGGTGGAAATGTTTGCCCGTAAGGATGAAGCGAGAAACAAATGTGGATGTTGCTGTCAGAATCCCAGTCACTAACCACTGGGATAAAAGGGCTTGTTATAGTAGCGGGTGAGTGCGCCCATAACCCCCCAGGCCAACGTGCCTGTAACCCTTCCCTAGGATCAATCGGGGATCACCAGTGGACCTCTGACACCCCCCCGCACTGGGATGCCCGAGGTGCACACACCGGGATTCGAACCCGAGACCTTCGCTCTGATATCATGTCAGAATCCCAGTCACTAACCACTGGGATAAAAGGGCTTGTTATAGTAGCGGGTGAGTGCGCCCATAACCCCCCAGGCCAACGTGCCTGTAACCCTTCCCTAGGATCAATCGGGGATCACCAGTGGACCTCTGACAGTTGCGTGAAGACGCAAAGGGGGAACTGCCCACGCGAGAGGATGAAAGTTCTATTCCCTGAGCGATTTGTTTTTGCGACATCGATCAAGAGAGTCATTCCCCTCGATTCTAGGTGTACGGAAGGATGCAGCCTAATATGGTCGTGAGTGGCTCCGGAAATAACTTTTAAGAGCGTGAAATTCGCGATGGATGGTGTAGCGGCATAACCAAAACCGTGGAGCACATCATCATCACAATCTAATCGGCGGTCGCTGCTGGGGTGGAAGCTAAATGAACGTTCAGCGAAAAACACGACGAGTAACCTCTTTAGACGAGTTTCCTAGCGAAGCTTGTTCTCCTTACCCGCACACCCTCGGTTCCATCCCGTCCCTCCCTCCCATCCCAGATCCCTCCAACCTGAGTCTCGTCATGGCTGCTTGGCTGGCGTTACCTTTGATATGGCTGGTGGCTTCTATCCATGATGCGCGGCATAGAACCTAGTAGCCGTTTAGTCTATCGGAAAAGAAGCTGTCATGATAGCGGTTGCGAGGTCTCGTTGCGACGGCGCGGGAGGTGGTGATGATGTTTTCGCTGGGCTCGGCTGTTTCAGTCCAGATACGACGCCTTGTGCAAGGACTTACGGAAAGCAACTATAAGGCCGTTGTTTCTGAACTTAGTCAGGTAGGCTTGTCAATTGTTAACGTTATGCGTTAGGCCTTTTTTATCTTCACATAATTAAGAAAAGTAAATGGAGACCTATTCGTAACTTTTTACCAATCTGCTGTATGTTTTTACCGTTTTTTCAGATTGCAGATCTTTCTGGACCGGAGGCGAATCAGCTTATTCTCCATTCCTGTCTGAACGTCCTCTTTAGCGACGACCAAGGCGGCGATGAGAGCGTGGAATTGAAGCATCACCTGCTAGCGTCCACATTAGAGTGCCTTTCGCGTAGATCCGATTTTCCGACGACCGTAGCTCGAGCTCTAGGCCATTTCTCCGAACCTTACAAGGGTTTCCTAAAGATTTCTTTAGCGATTATCAGTCTTCCTGTTGCTGTTCAGCTCCGCTTAGGCGTTGGTCTTGCTGACGTCGGTTCTCCGTTTTGGAAGGAAGAAGGTAATATTTTTTTCCTCTCGTTACCAGCTTTGCGGTTAGTTTCTCTCAGCGCGACATTTTCTTAACAATCGATTACAATGTCTCTTAACAATTGTTCGTATTGTGCAGCTCTTGACTTAATCGACTGCGTGATTGGCGGGTTGCCCGAAGCCGAAGTTTCCGCACTACCAGGCGATTTGTTTTGGAGCGTGTTTCTGACGTGCTCGTCGTATCCGAAGCTCAAGGAGCACGCCCTCATCTTGGAGGAATCGCTCTGCTGGCGTCTCACCAAAGACCCGTTCCCAGTTTACCTCCTTCCGTTCCTAGAAAAGAGCGGTCCGCTCGGGAAAGATTTTGTGTACGTTTTCGTACTGGCTTGTATCTTTTCGGAAGGAATTGCACTTTCAGGCAATCGTTTTTTTTTTTTTTTCCTAAACACTATGTACAAGGTCTCCAACCACGTCGTTCTTGTGACGTTTGTTTTGCGCAGTGACCTGCCTCGAGATTGGTCCGCCTTCGTCAATTCCATCATGGCGTCATCTTCCGCGTCCACTTCCGCGTCCGCTTCCGCTTCCGCTTCCAAGGCAAAGGATATGGCGTCAGCGATGGAGGAGCTAGGGTTTGGCTGCACGGACACGGTGGAGCACTGCAAGACCGTGCTCAAGGAGCACAGCGCCTGCAGCAGCATCAGCGAGGCGGACGTCGCGCGGGTCATGGGCGTGGTGGCCAAGGGGTCCGTGGAGACGCGCGGTGGCGGCGCTGGGCCGCTCACGTTTTGGAATGTGGATGTGCTAGTTGAGGCTATTGTTCAGCTGGTGAGCGTTCGCACCCTTTCGGGGCGCATCAAAAGCGCGGGTCACGGGGGTGGTGGTCAAGGGGTCGGTGGAGACTCGCGGAGGTGGTGGTGGTATCGCTGGGGCTACCTTTTGAGACGCGTTACAAAACGCGTCCTCCTCTAACCCTCGTTTCTCTCCACCACCCTGTTGTGCGCTGCTGAGGCAGGCACCGAGCCTGTTTTTGAGGCGAAAATATAGCGTGTCGTCTTTTGTTCCAACATTCTTTCTTTTTTGCGTGTGTGAGACAGGCGCCAAAAGCGATTCTGAGATTCTTAAATCATTGTGTCTTTTTTTCATAAAAACAATCCCCTGTTGTGCACCCCTGAGGCAGGCGCCGAGGCTGAGTTGGTCGTCGGTGATCAACCATCTGGACTACCCTGGTTTCTTTGTCAAGGATCAGAAGGGCTTCAGCGCGCTCGTGCTCATGCACTCCAAAGCCACCAAGGTATGTATGCGAGTCAGTGAGTCGCTGTTGAGAGGTCTCAAAGGGCCCAACCGCCTTTTTGTGGACGCGAAAGTGTCTATCTCGTGTGTGCCATACCATCCATGGCTTTTGAAGCTCGTGTGTTCCCTGTCCACAGCTCGTCTCGCCGCCACGTTGTGAATTGCCGCCCTTTTTTCGCGGTGTCATTCCCTGAGTGACTCACTGCACCACAAGACGATTGCTCTTCTCGCTTGGAATCCCCACATGGAAGCGTCCTCGTTTCCCTGCTGTTGCTCGCTCTCATTCTTCGTCATCCTTGTTGTTGGCTTGACTCCATTTCCCCTCTCTTTTGCTCTCGCTCTTATCCCTCCTTGGCGTCACCACAATCACCGCAGGAACTCTTCCCCTCGCCCTCAGTATGCGGCAAATCGTGGGTGAACACGGAGAGACATCTCTTCTTCCTCCACCCCCTATTAGACATCGAAGCTGCCTCACCATTCTCCCACCGTTCTTGCTCCCGCGTATTCTTCCCTGGCAATCCCCTCAGGAGCTCTTCCCCCTGCCATCCGTATGTGGCAAGCTGTGGGCGAACGCGGAGGGGCAGCTCTCCTTCCTCCGCCACGCGGTCTCCGCGCCCCCCGAAGTCTTCACCTTCGCGCACTCCCCCCGCCAAACCCCCCCCATGGACAACCTCCACGGGCACAAGCTCCCCACGGGCACCCCCAACTGCGCCTGGGTCTCCCTAGACCTCCTAGAGGCCCTCTGTAGGGTCGGCGAGACCGGGAGGAAGGCGGAGGTGCTGGAGGTGTTGGGATACCCGATAAAGCACTGCCCGGAGGTGCTTATAGTGGGTCTGGCACAGGTGAAGACGTCCGGAGGGGGGGTGATTCAGAGGGAGGTGCTGGGGGCGCTGGTTCCGCTGTATCTGGCGAATAATCCGAACTCGAGTATTGTGCTGCATGCGCTGTGGGGAGTGCGGGGGGGAAAGGACGTGGTGATGCAGGCGATGGTGGGAGTTCACGCCAGCGACCCCTCCAGTATTGCTCGGCTCCTTGACGTCTGCCAAGACCTCAAGGTGAGGACAGGTTATACTGAGTATGGACTCGGCGCTGTAACGGGTACGCATGAAGCATTGTTCTGCATGCGCTGTGGGGGGTGGCCGGGGGAAAGGACGTGGTGATGCAGGCGATGGTGGGAGTGCACGCCAGCGACCCCACCAGTATTGCACGCCTGCTCGACGTGTGCCAGGATCTCAAGGTGAGGGCAAGTTGTACTGAGTATGGACTAGGCTCTGTAATGGGATGTATGGAGTATTGTTCTGCATGCGCTGTGGGGGGTGCCCGGGGGGAAGGACGTGGTGATGCAGGCGATGGTGGGAGTTCACGCCAGCGACCCCACCAGTATTGCACGCCTGCTCGACGTGTGCCAAGACCTCAAGGTGAGTCTGAAAGATGGGTGCCGGTTTTATACAGAGTCTGGACCAGTCTTCATTTGGAGTTTGTATATACCATAGCATGCGCTACAGGAGAGGGGGTATGGGGGGGGCAATCATAGGCGGGATGGTAAGGGGGAATGTGTGGAGCAATGGGCTGCATGTGATGTAGATGGCCAGCAAGGAAATGGTGACATGACAAAGGTCACAGGCATCCTCCTGACCTTTCAGTCGACTCAAAAGTCACCTCGAGATGGTAAGGGGGAATGTGTGGAGCAATGGGCTGCATGTGGTGTGGGTGGTCAGCAAGGAGATGGTGACAAAGGTCTGAGATTTCCTCCTGACCTAGGTGCACTTAGTCTCCCCCCCTCCCCCACCCCCTCCTCCCCCGTCCGCCCCGCTTATAATCATAACGAGTTTTTCTATGTGATGGCTAATTTGCAGGTTCTCTCAGTGGTGCTGGAGAGCACACCCTTCTCTTTCTCCCTGGACCTCGCTTTGCTCGCCCCGCCGACCTCGCGTTTTGAAGCTTCCTCCGTACCAATTCTACGCTCTACCTTTGGTGGTTGATTTGCAGGTCCTCTCAGTGGTTTTGGAGAGCACGCCGTTCTCTTTCTCCCTGGACCTCGCTTCGCTAGCCTCTCGACGCGAGTACCTCAACCTTGAGAAGTGGCTGCAGGAGGCGCTCACTCTGCACCGCGACTCCCTCTTCAAGGTGGGATGTGGAAGGTTTGCTGTTGTGCTGCAAGCATCTCTTGCTGTCGTGCTGCAAACTGCAAGCACCTCTTGCTGTTGTGCTGCAAACCGCTGCAAGCGCCTCTCTCTGCAAGCACCTTGTTGTCGTGAGTACCTCAACCTCGAGAAGTGGCAGCAGGAGGCGCTCACTCTGCGACTCCCTCTTCAAGGTATGGTGGGGGTTTGGGTTGCTGTTGTGCTGGAAACACTCTCGCTACGAGCACCTCTCACCGCAAGCACGTCTTACTGCAAGCGCCTCTCGCCGCGAGTACCTCAACCTCGAGAAGTGGCTGCAGCCTGCAGGAGGCGCTCACTCTGCACCGAGACTCCCTCTTCAAGGTGGGATATGCACGCAGATGAGATGCTTGGCGTGTCTGCAATTTCGAAGAGCCAAGCTGGTGTAGAACAGAACAGCTAGGAGGCCAGATACAGTGAACCAACTTGATCTCTCACTCATGCTCTACCTCTCACCCCCTCCCTTCTCACTCCCTTTTTGCTTCTCGCGGCCTCTTTCCCAATGCAGGCGTGTCTGCAGTTCCTGAGGGCCAAGCTGGTGCAGGACAACCAGGACGCCAGCGCGCAGAGAATCAACCTGTCACTGGAAACGCTCGCCATCTTCTTCAAGGCAAGCTAACCGTGCTGCTTCCCCATGCTAACCGTCTTATTCTTTCCCCGAACAAGCCCACTCGCGGTCTGCCTCCTTGCTACCACCCTCGCTTGTCCCCCCCCCCTCCCCCGCTTCCCCTCTTCCGCCTTTCCCCTGCCTTTCCCATCCCCCGTCACGCCCTGCCTTCTCTTCCTGATCCCCCATCACGCCCTCCCATGGCCACACCCTCTACTCCGCAGGTCCTCCAAGCCAACGCGACGCAGCTGCAGGCGCCCGAGCTGGGCGACGAGCTTAAAGCCCTGTACGCGTCCGCGCTGCAGCTGCATCCGGCGCTGCACACCGTAGCAGTGCCCGAGCAGGCCCCTGCCGACGTGTTTGCGAGCGACATAGAGGAAGAGGCCAACGCGTATTTTCAGAAGATATACGTGGGGCAGTTGAGCATTGAGGAGGTGGTGGACATGCTGAAGCGCTTCAATGGTTCCTCTGTGCAAAGGTGGGTTCTGGAAGAAAGTGCATGAGGCAATCTGGTGCATTGCATCTGGTGTATTGCATCTGGTGCATTGCATCTGGTGCATTGCATCTGGTGCATTGCATCTGGTGCATTGCATCTGGTGCATTGCATCTGGTGCATTGCATCTGGTGCATTGCATCTGGTGCATTGCATCTGGTGCATTGCATCTGGTGCATTGCATCTGGTGCATTGCATCTGGTGCATTGCATCTGGTGCATTGCATCTGGTGCATTGCATCTGGTGCATTGCATCTGGTGCATTGCATCTGGTGCATTGCATCTGGTGAATTGCATCTGGTGAATTGCATCTGGTGCATTGCATCTGGTGCATTGCATCTGGTGCATTGCATCTGGTGCATTGCATCTGGTGCATTGCATCTGGTGCATTGCATCTGGTGCATTGCATCTGGTGCATTGCATCTGGTGCATTGCATCTGGTGCATTGCATCTGGTGCATTGCATCTGGTGCATTGCATCTGGTGCATTGCTTCTGGTGTATTGCATCTGGTGCATTGCATCTGGTGTATGGCAGTGTAGCTGGGAGCTTGTAGAAAGCCAGTTGGCAAGGACGGGTCGCTGAGCTGTTAGGGGCAGGGCTTGCGGGGCAGCCAAGCGTTGAAGGGGTGGTGGATATGCGCAAATGCTTCAACGGTCCGTCAATGCTTTGGTCTGGAGTATGGTTTAACGAGTAGAGGTGTGAATCTAGTCAACAACTTTTCGATTAGAGTGACCTCATAAAAAGTGTGCATGGTTCTCGTCCATGTTCCCCCTTGCCCTCTTTTCCCCCCTGCCAGGGAGCAAGACGTGTTCGCGTGCATGATTCAGAGCCTCTTTGACGAGTACTGCTTCTACTGAGTCACCTTGACATCTGTGCCCACTGTCTCTTCCGTTTCCCCCTCTCCCTCTTTGCCCCCCTGCCAGGGAGCAAGACGTGTTCGCGTGCATGATTCAGAGCCTCTTTGACGAGTACTGCTTCTACTGAGTCACCTTGACATCTGTGCCCACTGTCTCTTCCGTTTCCCCCTCTCCCTCTTTGCCCCCCTGCCAGGGAGCAAGACGTGTTCGCGTGCATGATTCAGAGCCTCTTTGACGAGTACCGCTTCTTCCCGCGCTACCCCGACAAGGAGCTGCGAATCACGGCTGTCCTCTTCGGTGAGTGGCGTTTTTGCTGGTATGGTTACGTAAGAGCACAGCACATAAAAAATTGCTGATGCCCTGGGAAGCGCCAGCTGGGCTTGTCTCGTCAATCACCCTTTACCGCGCTCGAGCAGTTCCACCAGCGCCTGCCCGAGTGGCCGCCCTACTGCACGCACATCCTCCACATCCCTCCCCGAGGCGCCTCACTTACCCCCCCCCCCCCCCCCCCCTCTTCCCACTCCCGTCTTTCTTCCCTTCTCCCCCTTACCCCGTTCCTCTTCCCCCTTCACTTCCTCCCTCTCCCAGGTTCCCTGGGGAAGCACCAGCTGGTCTCAACGATTACTTTGGGCATCGCTTTATGCTGTGTGCTGGATGCTCTCAAGAAGCCGCCCGACTCCAAGATGTTCTCCTTTGGCGTCACTAACCCCCACTCTCCTCCCCCTCCCCCTTCCCTTCCTCCTCCCTCTCCTCCTCCTTCTCCCTCACCCCGTTCCTCTGCCAGGTTCCCTGGTGAAGCACCAGCTAGTATCGTCTATAACGCTCGGCATCGCCCTGCGCTGTGTGCTAGACGCGCTGAAGAAGCCGCCTGACTCCAAGATGTTCTCCTTTGGCATCACCGCGCTGGAGCAGTTCCACCAGCGCCTGCCCGAGTGGCCGCCCTACTGCACGCACATCCTCCACATCCCCCACCTGCAGGACGTGCACCCGCGCCTGTATGCGTTAGTGCAGGCTGCGGCAGCGGCGCCGGCGAGTAAGGGCGTGGCTGGGGAAGGTTTATCCGGTGCAGGCGGTGCTGCTGCTGCTGCTGGCGGTGGTGGTGGTGGCGGTGCTGCTGGTGCTGGTGGTGCTGGTGGCGCGGG